>VZRN01003000.1:361335-379075 GCA_013397935.1 Dasyornis broadbenti
CCTCCCCGTTTCCATCTCCCTCGTCCTTCGCCCTACTCTTTCTCCCCCTCTCCTCCTTCCCATCCTTCCCTTGCTGCCTCCATCCATCCATCCATCCATCCGTCCGTCCGTCCGTCCGTCCGTCCGTCCGTCCATCCATCCATCCATCCATCCATCCATCCATCCACTTTCTTTCTCCCCGTCCCTCTCTCCCTCCGTCTCTCCCGGACTCGTAACCACCACCAGCCCTCTCTCCCTCCGTCTCTGTGGCTGTGGCTGGGGAGCGGCCATCCCTGCGCTGTGCGAGGACACTGCTATCCCCAGACCCCCCACAGCCCGGGACCCCTCGGGACGAGTGACCCAGGCACTTCCCCGCCCCAGTCAATCCTGCCTGCTCCTTGGAGCAGGGGGCAGGACCTGGGTCAGCCATGGACCCCAATCTCTCTGGGGTAGGGGTGCCAACGGGGGACCCCCCCGCCAGCCACCCGGAGAAGAAACACTCATCCTTCCCGGGGGGAAACGAGCTGAGTCCTCCCGCGGGGCACCGGGAACCTGGGACCTGCTCCCGTTTTTATTACCCCGCTCTCAGCCCCGCACCTCGCGCCCAGCCAGTTGCTGTGTGACGTCACGGCCGTGCAGGGTGACGTCATGGCTCACGCGCTGTTCTCCCGGCGGCCGCCGGCAGGGGGCGCTGCCCACCTCGCTTTCAAGCGTTGAGTCTCGCGAGACCCGCGCACGGCTCTCGCGGGAGCGGAGTGGCGGGCGAACATGGCGGCAGCAGCGGCAGCAGCGGCCGAGGGCGCCGAGCCACCACCGGAGCCACCCCCGGTCCCGGAACCCCCGGCCCCGCCAGAGCCGCCCGCCACCGACGCCGAGACTGGGTATGTCCTTCCCTAGGCGGGCGCGAGGGACCCCCGCACCCCGCGTACCGTAAGGGCTCAGCGGGACCTGGCCCCGTTACCATGGGAACGGGGATGGGGGATCCTGGCCCTCCTCCAGTGGGGTCTTTCGGCCCGAGCGACACCGGGGGCGCGGGATCCCCGGCACGTGCCGCCCCAGGCCCCGGCTCCAGGCTGTGCCCCACCGGTGCGCGGGGTCCTTGGTGGGGGCTCCGCTCTGACCATTCTGCCCTGGCAGGGGCGACGCCGCCATGGTCGATGTCACCGCGGCCCTGGAGACCGAGTCGGCCAACGGGAAGGAGCCCCTGGTAGGTGCTGTGGGCAGGGAGGGTGGTGGTTCAGCCCAGAGAGTCTTAACATCCCCTAGCGCCAGCATCGGTTCCTTAAAAGGATTGTTTTGGAAGTTAAATTTTCACCCGTGTGGCTCATCCTCACAAACTGAGTCTACAGAACAAGTCCAGCCTGCTCGCAGCGCGGTCGTGGATTAGAGGAAAGGATTTATTCCCTCTAAACTCCTGTAATGGCGGATTCCCGCCCAAAGCCCCTGTGCTGCCTGCCTCGGGCACTGTTTGATTCCTGGCTCTGCTCCTGTTGCAGGACGCTGCCGGGGATGGTGCCGAGGCCATGGATGTCCAGGGGGGCTCGGGAGACGAGGAGAACACGAGGCAGCTCGGTGAGATCGAGCTACAGTGTGGGATCTGCACCAAGTGGTTCACAGCTGACACCTTCGGCATTGACACCACGTACGTGAGCGCTGGCAAGGCCAGCACGGGGCTTTGGTAACAAAAGTGGAGTGTTTGGAGTCTGAGTTCCCAAGGACCAGGGCCCTGTTTGTATCTTTGAACACTTGGGAAGTGGTGTGTTGTGTAAATAAAGTATTGCCCATGATAAAAGCATCCCCATGAAATAAATACCACTGAGTCTGTAAGATGTTTGTGGTTTCAGTGAGGGAAGGAGTAGTTGGGTTTTAATCTGGAATAATTATTTTCTTAACCTGGTGTGGTAAAGAATAATTAATTTTCTTTCACTGCAAGAAGGACATTGAGGAGCTCTGGAGCATGTCCAGGGAAGAGAATGGTGCTGGGGAAGGGGCTGGAGCAGCAGGAGTGGCTGAGGGAGCAGGGTGTGCTCAGTCTGGAGAAAAACAGGCTCAGGGGGAACCTTCTGGCTCTGCACAACTCCCTGATGGGAGGGGGCAGCTGGCAGGGTCGAGCTCTGCTCACAGGGAACAAGGGACAGGACAAGAGGAAATGACCTCAAGCTGTGCCAGGGGAGGTTCAAGTTGGACCTCAGGAAGAATTTCATCATGGAAGGGGTCATCAGGCATGGGAAAGGGCTACCCAGGCAAGTGGTGGAGTCCCCATCCTTGGAGGTGTCCAGGGAAGGACTGGATGTGGTATTCAGTGCCCTGGGCTGGTGACAAGGTGGGGATCTGGTACGGGTTGGATTTGATGATCTCAGAGGTCTTTTCCAAACTCAGGGATTCTTTAACCTGATGTAGTCATTACAGCATACCCAGCCCTGATAAAGCTGCTTTTTCCCAGGTCATGTCTGCCTTTCATGACCAACTACAGCTTCCACTGCAATGTGTGCCACCACAGTGGGAACACCTACTTCCTGAGGAAACAAGCGAGTGAGTTTGGGAAAACACACTGGGAGATGTTTGGTGCAGCATCATCCTGGAAGTCTGGTTTTGTCTGAAGTTGATGGGAGGGCTCTGCTGAGACTTGTGGAAGATGACCAAAAATTCCATATTAGCAGCCATGTGTGGCTTCTTTTAAAAATATTTTGCGACTGATTTATGTAAATGGTGTAAATGTGTTCAGTGAGGGCTGAGTCAGGACAGAATTTGGGAAGTTTTGCAGTTACTCGGGGTGATCACTGTGTACGTGAGTGTCTGATCTTCCCACCAAATGTAATTGTAGCCCTGGGGTGTTTTTTTTTCTTTCAGATCTCAAGGAAATGTGCCTTAGTGCTCTGGCCAACCTCACGTGGCAGTCGAGGACACAAGATGAGCACCCCAAGACGATGTTCTCCAAGGATAAGGTTTGGCTGTTACGGAACCACCGCGGGCTCACGTCAGTAATGGTGTCAGTGAGGAGTTCACACAAATGTTTTCTGTTGTTACAGGATATTATCCCGTTCATTGATAAATACTGGGAGTGTATGACAACACGGCAGAGGCCTGGGAAAATGACTTGGCCCAACAATATTGTCAAAACCATGGTGAGAATTGAGGGTAAATCCATGGAAGACGTCCCACAAATTTTGGTTTTCTGACATTGGTGTTTGCTGAGGGCTGGGCTTGGAGCTAGAGGGTGAAGATGCTGATGCTGCTTAGGCAGCTGATGCACCTAACACATATTAATAGGAAATATTGGGATTTAAACAGTTGAATTTGTTAGGATCTCACCCTGTGTAAGTAAAACTTCGCTGTTTTAGTGTAAAGAAAGAGACGTGTTCCTGGTGAAAGAGCATCCAGACCCAGGCAGTAAAGACCCAGAGGAAGATTACCCCAAATTTGGGCTTCTAGACCAGGTATGTGATGAGAGACAGGAGGAAGGTGGGGAGCTGAGAGGAAGGGTGGCGGGTCCCTCTGGTACCTTCTGCTCAGTCAAGGGGCGAATCTCTGCTGTGAGCCTGTGTTGTGCCAGCCATGGGTGGAAGCTCCAGCACCTGGAGTGCCCTGCTTAGGCTCAGAGTGGTCCCTTGAACCAAGTCTGCTGTACGCACATTCTTTGATCTCTTGCAGGATCTTGCCAATATTGGTCCAGCCTATGACAACCAGAAACAGAACAATGCCGTGTCCACAAGTGGAAGCTTAAATGGCAAGTTCTCTGCTAGGGAGGGTTTTGGGTATTTGGGATTAAGCTGCATTTCCCAGTCCTCTGGGCATCTGTGCAGTTAAACTGTCGTGTGAACTGCGCTTATGCTTATGCTCAGAACAGTCTCACTGTGCTTTTTATAGTGAGATTAACTTGACTTCTTGGGAAGGTTCAGCTGTTTCTTTTCAGTGACCAGATAAATTGAGATGCTCACTGAAAGTTGAGCTTGTCGGTTGGCTCCTAGAATGGTTTTAGTTTATCTCCTTGTGTTATTTACATTTCCAGTTTCCTCTCCCTCTTAGAGTTGAAAGTAGCTGGAGAAAGTATAAATATGTATATATACACATATATATTATTCCTTGTGCTCACTCCTTGTGTTTTGCTGTTCTTTTCTGTGGATGACTCCTGTGCTATCAGCTTTCCCTTCTCGCTGAGGGTACTCAGGGTGACCTTGCTGCAGTAAATGATCTGCTAATGGGTTTATATATTAATAATCTGTATTCAACACATCCCAGCAGTACAGACAGGAGGTATTTGGGACTTTTTGAAGCAGGTTACAGGTATCTCAGGTGTGTTGTTTCCATGTCATGCACTGCTTGCTTTTTATTTAATTTCTGGGAGACTGACAAACATGTGGTGCCACTTCTGTTCTTGCAGGTGGAGCCTCTCTGGGAGGTGAATATTTACATTTCAGCTTCTAAAACTTAAGTATTTCTGTTTGCAAAGCTTTTTTTGCTCGATTCTCTTAGAAGCTAAAGTCAATTAAAAAATGAAAATGTGCCCTGATGTGATTGCAGTCGGACTTCAATACAAACCAGCAATTCCACTCTTTAATCTTCAGTAGTTAGAAGCTTTTAATTGCCATATTCTGCCATACTTGACTGGTTTAAAGGTTTTGTTTATTTATTTTACACTTAGGTTTATTTTTATTCTGTATCATTTGACCTGATGCTGTAATTTTAATGCTTAAATATTGGTCTGAAATTTACGGTGCCATGGTTTGGGCAAGTAATTGTTGACAAATTGGAGAGCCTGAATGTTTTGTCTGTGCTGAATTTAGCAAGCGCAGCTGGATCAGGTCATGTTTGTGCAGAATATGGCATTCCCTGGGTGGTTTGGATCCCTTACTCTGTAAGGGAATGCTGGTAATGGAAGAGCTGACTGGATTTTTAGTTACCACACGAATATGATTCGTGAAGGTGTTTATCTACAGTGCATGAAATTTCCCTAATGTTCCTTAAAAATCAACAGCTTTGGAAATAGCATGATGATAAAATGCATATATAATTTAACTTACTAGAATGTGCTGATATTAGTTTGATTGAATTTGACATGTAGCTTTTCCTGTACTAGAGTTTTATAACTGACTGCTGAGTTCAAACTGATTTGCTGTTCAATCATAGAACTGACTTTAGCAGTACTGAAGAGAAACACTTCTTGCTTTTCATGTTTCCTCAACTTTGGTGTATTTTATTTTGTAGAAGGAAATTGAACATTAGGTGCTTATTGCTGGTTGGTGTCAGTGTTCCTCCAGCACAGGGTCACTGGGATGGTGGCTGTGCTGTAGGGTGGGTTCCTGCTGCTTCTGCAGAAATAGATTTGAGCTGTGACTGGAATCTCCATGAAACCTAATAATAATAATAATAATGATGCCCCTGAAGTAGATCCTGGTGCTGCTGCCTGTAAATCTGATAACAGAAAATATTCTTAATTCTCACCTTAAAAGCTCAAGTTGAGCTAGTTTTGCTGCTCAGTCTCCTTTTGCTTCTGCTCCAAATTTAGACACCTCAAAAGCAGACCAGAAGCCACATGAAAGTTGTGGATTTTGCTGTGCTCGTTGGCAGTAAAGTCTGGTTCACATTAACTGTGGATAAAGGCACCTGAGCCCATAAGCTGATTTTGGTTTGGCTGCTTCTGCCCCTCTCTCCCTGGAGATTCCGTGGGTGTGGGTGCTCCCTGAGCAGCAGCTCCTTACCATGCCTGGTTTGTGTTCAGGGGGAATGGCTGCTGGGGGCAGCGGGAAGGGCCGAGGAGCCAAGCGCAAGCAGCAGGACGGAGGGACCACAGGAACAGCCAAGAAAACCCGGAGGTGAGAGGAGTGGAGCGGCACAAAGGTGCAGGGGTGGGTGTGGGGTGGACACCAGCACTTGTGATGCCTTAGGCTCCTCCCAGCTGTCTGTGCCCTGGGTGTGCATCTGGGGGTCCCTGCAGAGCCCTGTGCTGGTGCTGGTGAGTCACAGGCTGTAAATGATTGGCAGTGGTGAGTGTGTGCTCACTGTGCTTGTTTCACACAGACACGAGTGTGCAGCCCCTGAGCACAGGGACAGCTCTGCAGGGGGTGTCCTGGGCTGAGCTGTGGCAGCATCTGGGAGATGCCAGCGTGGAGTTTCTGTGTTTCAGTGACCCATTGTTCTCGGCTCAGCGCCTCCCCCCCCATGGGTACCCTCTGGAGCACCCCTTCAACAAGGATGGGTATCGGTACATCCTGGCCGAGCCTGACCCCCACGCACCCGACCCAGAAAAGCTGGAGCTGGACTGTTGGGCAGGAAAACCAATTCCTGGGGATCTGTACCGAGCCTGCCTGTATGAACGAGTCCTCCTGGCACTGCATGACCGAGGTACAGAGCTTGTTAATCTGCACAGGCTGTGTTTCCTTACAGAGGCATCGCGGTAACCTCTCATTACCAGGCAGTGATGCTTCAGGTGTCACTGCTCTCGGAGGTGCAGAGGTGAAATCCACCTCTGCGTGTTCACTTGCCTTTTGACATCACCAAGTTAAAAATCATAAATAAGTGCTCATGTGCTCCCTTGCAGCTCCCCAGCTGAAGATCTCTGACGACAGACTGACTGTTATTGGTGAGAAGGGCTATTCCATGGTGCGAGCCTCGCACGGCGTGCGGAAAGGAGCCTGGTACTTTGAAATCTCCATGGATGAGATGCCTCCAGACACAGCTGCCAGATTAGGCTGGTCACAGCCCTTGGGTAAATACTTTTACCAAATATTTCTTAGCGGGTGCTCCTAGTAGTACACTCTATGTGTTCATGACAAAGCGTTTGTTTGTACAGGGAACCTCCAGGCCCCTCTGGGATATGACAAGTTCAGTTACTCCTGGCGCAGCAAAAAGGGAACCAAGTTTCACCAGTCCATAGGGAAACACTATTCCTCTGGCTACGGACAAGGCGATGTCCTGGGGTTTTACATCAGCCTTCCAGAGGACACTGAGACGGCCAAATCCCTGCCTGACACCTACAAAGATAAGGTGAGGAGGTGCGAGTTCACTGTTGAATTAAGCATTGGCAGGTGGATAAATGGAAAACAAGTTGCTGTGGCCTCACTCGCACCCCTTCCTGTGCATCCTTCCCATCCTGCCTCTGGGTACCTTCGTGGTTCATAGGGAAGAGGTCCAAAGTGTTGATCTCAAGAAAGCAAAATACTCCTGGATGGAATTGCCCACATCTCCTTTCATTTTCCCCTTCTGGCTCTCAAATCTTTGAGCTGTGGGCATCTCTCATCAGAGGTACTCTGACACCAGGTATGCTTGTCCCCAGGCAGGGCAAGTGACAGGTAACAGTTTCTCAGGCTTGTTTCTGACGTTGTTTGCTGCTATTTCAGGCTTTGATCAAATTCAAAAGCTACTTGTACTTTGAAGAGAAGGATTTTGTGGACAAAGCAGAGAAGAGCCTAAAGCAAGCCCCTGGAAGCCAGGTGAGTTGTTGCTGTCACTTCAGCACATGCCTGGCTCGAGTGAAAGGGAGCAGGGATTAATCATGTCAGGGTTGCTGTGTCCTGACAGCCACCATCAGTGGGAAAACCCTTCATTTTTCAGATCATATTCTTCAAGAATGGTGTCAGCCAAGGAGTTGCCTTTAAGGACATCTTTGAGGGGGTTTATTTTCCTGCAATTTCTTTGTACAAAGGCTGCACGGTAAGTGAGGGGTCTTTGAAAGAGAAAGCCTAAATCCATCAGTTTCAGTAATGCACAAAGTATGGGCACTCTGGGAGTGTGCCAGGTGAAAAGGAAAGATGGGAATTATTTTAGTGACTCTGAAACAATATTGCTCTTCACATGTCTAACGAGGTTATCAAATTGCTCACAAAACATCAGCAGTGTTTGTTCTTGTGGACTTGCACAGGGTGTGGGTAGGCTCAGGACTAGGAGGGGACAATGATGGAGGGCTAAAGAAACTTTCCTGGTTTTTAGATCTAATGAAAATGTGTTTTCCACAGGTTTCTATAAACTTTGGGCCATATTTCAAATATCCACCCAGAGACATCACTTACCATCCCGTAAGTAAAACTGTAGCTTCCCCATGCCCCTCATTTGAGAGCCTCAAATCACAGGTTTTGGTGTGATTCATACCACACCTGTACCTGTTCTTCAGTCTCAGTATCTGGATAGTGTAGCCAAAAGGATTATATTTAAAAATGTTAAAGGACAATAAATCATCCCATTAAGCCATTACATTTTAATTAAATAGTAGATGCTGTCTTGTTCCTCTTGACAGATTGTTGCTTGTGTTGGCCTCATTTATCAGTAAAAGAGCTGCATTGTTTAAGGAAACACTTGCACTTTTTCCCCCGCCACTACTGTTTTCAGGAGGGAAGCAGCCCTGGAATGGGTGGTCACTCCTTGTCCAGGTGTGGAGCAAACTGTGCTTCCCTCTGCAGATGAGTGACATGGGCTGGGGGGCCGTGGTGGAGCACACGCTGGCCGATGTCCTGTACCATGTGGAGACAGAGGTGGATGGCAGGAGGAGCCCACCCTGGGAGCCATAAACCCTGACCCTGTGGATTTATTGCAGAGGAACATCCATATCTCTCTCAGTGATCAGCCAAGAACTCAACAGGCTGGGGCAGATGCAGCCCTGGCTGGCAGGTGTTGTGTTGTGTGCTCACACCCCTCTCCACTGCCCCTGTGAGGCAGTTCTGGGGTGTTTTGTGCTACTTCGGAGCATCTCTTGGAGCCCCAATACCAGTAGATTGTCACTTGCTGGAGAAGGGGGTGTTGAAGTACCTTCTCCTGGGCTGTGATGGGTCAGATTGTAGCTACACCTGGCAGGTCCAGCTACAGTGACCCCTGTGTTCAGGTGTGTTTGGCTGATGGTGACCAACAACTCCCAGCAAGGACGGCTCTGTTCCAACGAGACGGCTGCATGTAAGACTGAAATTTGGGCTTCTGTCCGAACTGTATTTTTTTCCCCCACAAACTGGAAACCAGTTTAAAAATAAAGGCTTTAACTCTTCTTTTTATTCTTGTTTTTGTCTTGTAAATTGTTACAAGTGACATTTAAACCAAATACACTAGGAGATCAATTTACACTAGGAGATCCTTCAAGCTGAAGATTGCCTGTGCGCAGGAGTTACATGAAGCCTCCTGCCAACGATCATCATTGCAGAGCTTTGGATGAATAAATAGTCTGACACTTCTTTTGTGTGTGTACAGGAAAAAATAAATTAGAGCTGCTTTCAGGGGGAGAGGGAACAAAATTGTTAGTTAAGCAAGCACTGTGTTTGAGTTTTGGGAGAGTAAAATTTGAGGTTCAGTCAGGCCTGTGTTTGCCTCACTGAGGATGTACTTTCCCAGTCAGGTGTCTCCCTAATAACTAATTAGCCCAGACCTTTAATGGTAGACAGCACTAATTAAAGCTTTATTTATTCATTGAAAGTAATTAGGGAGGGTGGAGTTGGCTGACTGGGCCAGCACATGATCAGGATCTGCAGGAATTAAAGTTTTGGTCCTGCACTTACACTATGAGCTTCAATAAATAAACCTTTATATTTACTGATTGAAACTAGATATTAATTAGTGGCATCTGCTATTGAAGGCCTTGGCTAATTGAAGTGACAAGAGTCCCTACTTTGCCCCTGAACAAAGCCCTGCACTGGGTGGTCAGCAGGTCGTGGTCAGCAGGTCACAGGCACTGGCCGGGCCAGGCGCTGCCGGAGGTGCTTAGCAAAATCCACCTGTGTCTGGGACAGGACCTGGTTGATGATGGTCTTGGGCAGCCATCCCTGGAGAGGAGCAGACACAGCCTGTGAGCAGAACCTGTCTCTCCCACAGCCCCTGACTCCCACCCCGCACTGATGCCAGCCCCAGGTACCTTGAGGTCAATGCTGAGCAGCCAGGTGAGCCTGGTCTGGGAGGGGCTGCCAGGCAGTGGGCGCAGGACCATGCAGGTGGGACCATTCTCAGCCCTGGGGGTGTGGGGAAAGGCCCAAGTCAGATCCAACCTGGGACTTTTCAGCCTCAAAAATGCATTTTGGGATTTGGGGTTCCCTCAGCAGCTCCTGCTGCCCAGACAAACCCAGTGACTCTGGGCCCATAGTAAAATCCTGCCCTGTGGGAATCTCCCTCCCTGCTCACCCGTAAATGGATTGAGTGGGTGTTACCTTATGAACCCGTCCTGCTCGGGCATTGCTCCATAGGTCGTGGACATTCCGGCCAGGACACAGGTGGAGCCACGTCTCTTGGAGCATCGGACGCTCACAAAGTCCCGCGGCCCAACAATGTTCCCCGGGGTCGCGGCCGCCTTCTCATGGGTGATCACCGTGTCCTTCCCAATCTTCTCCAGAATCTGCAGTTTAGAATTAACTTTTATTTGAAGTGTTTACTGCAAGCACAGCTAAAATCTGCCTTTGGTTACTGGGTTTTCAGATATGGGATCTGACAAAAATTTGTTGTTTACAGTGACAATAATTCCAAATACTTGCTCACCCCCAGGTGCAGAACAGTTTTCAATTCCTGAGTGAAAAGCTAATTCCCTTACTGCTTCCCTGATTCCTTGCGCCTTGGGGCTATTTCTCCTACATATCAGCCCCAATTTACAGCAGAACTGGCTGATCCTCAAAGGAAAGTGCATTTCCTGCAGAATTAGTCACACACAAGCTGCTCCAGACTCGCCGCTTGCTGAAGCAGCAGCACAGATACTGCAAAAAACCCTCTACATCTGCAGCAGGAAAATGGACAAAGCACAGGCTGACTGTGACATGTCTGATACATATTTCCTACCCTGACTTCTCTGACGTTGGGGTTCCAGTCTCCCATCTGCTCCATGTTGTCCACCAGCTCTCCATACACCGTGTCCAGGGGCTGGTCCACCACCACCTCCAGCCGGAACACCTTCCCCACGTCCGGCAGCACCTTGCTCAGCACTTTGTCTCCATTACCCTGGAGATGAGATGGCAGAATTACCACCAGAGCTGCTCACATGAGCGCTCCAGGTCAGCACCACAGGGCAGAGCACTCACCGCCACCGTCTCTGTCTTCCAATCATCCTGGTCCTCAAGGATTCTGAGGGATTTCTGCAGGGCTTCCTCTCCTTGCTTGATGTAAGACATTTCCATCTCGCTGAACGGCTTCTCCTCCAGTCTTGAGCCTGCCAGGACCAGACAAAGGCAGGGGTGAGTGCAGAACAGCATAGTGTGCCAGATGAGCTTTATCTACACCAAATACCCTTCTCTGTGCCCAGGCCATAGGTTTAAACCCAGTTCCCACTCTGCCTTTGTTCCAGCAGAAGAAGAGCCCACACTCAGGCAGGTTTTACCCCAGCCACTCTGGAGCCCCAGCCTGTGACGATCTTCCCACAGCAGGAAGGAACAGACCCCCTCGGGTGTCACTTACCGAGCAAGGAGCTTCTCCTGCGCACCTGGTGGATCCAGGTGCTGGGTCCTGGGCTGCGGCAGGCAAGTCTGCTCAGCTCCTGGCTGATGGCCACAGCAGCTTGTCTCCTCAGACCTGGGGGAGAGAGCATGTCACTCTCTGTCACCGCACTACAGGAGCCTTGCCATGGGCTTTTCCCCCAAATTAAACACACAACATGGAAAAGTCTCTGCTTGTCACCATCTCGGGGTCCCTACAGGCACAGGAAGCAGCTGGTTGCCATCACACTGCCCTGACACAGATTGTCCTAAGCAATCCTGAGCTTGGCTCCAGCTCCAAGTCACGCAGCAGCAGAAATACTGAGGAGCATCATGCAGGTGTCCAGGAAAGAGGAAGGAAATGGAGTACAGAGGTACAAAATCCTCACAGCCAGTGGGAGTGTGACACAGAGCTGGTCACAGGGACATGATCCAGCCCCTCAGGCCCTAGTGGCAGGTCTGGTGGCAAAAATGGTTGCAGGAACAGTAAATCACAAAACCCAGCATGCTACAGAGTGGGGAGAACACCTCCAAGCTCTCAGCCACCACTCTGAGGAACTTAGAAAGAGAGTCCTTTCTGCAGCCTGTGAATGAACAGGAGCTTCTCTAATAAAGCTGCCACCTTGCCCGTGAC
Source organism: Dasyornis broadbenti (assembly GCA_013397935.1). Taxonomy (NCBI): domain Eukaryota; kingdom Metazoa; phylum Chordata; class Aves; order Passeriformes; family Dasyornithidae; genus Dasyornis; species Dasyornis broadbenti. Next base: position 373,312 of record VZRN01003000.1, read on the forward strand.
AGCAGCGAGAGAATCCCCGAGTCCCAGCCTCATCCCAGCCCAGTCGGCGCTGCCAGGGGCTGCCCCGGGCCCGGAGCTGGACTCACCGGTCATGTTGCGCAGGTGCCGGTAGGAGATGGCGGCGCAGAGCTTGGATGTGGCTGGCAGCATCTCCCTGTGGGGTCGGAGCCGTGGGCTGGCTGGTGGCAGCGGTGTCTTTCCGTCTGTGCCGAGCACTGCTGTGCCCCAGCCCTGCCGTGCACAGCCTTAAGTACGAGAGGCTGAAGGATTCTGTCCCGTCAGCCGGGAGATAAGAGCCGTCACTTGGGGCTGGGCCTCGCGGGCCAAGGCCAGAGCCAGCTCCCCACACATCTGCTGGGGCCGCGGGCCAGCGCTGAGAGCACGGGGCTGGGCCCATGCTGGGACAGGGAGAGCACCCACAGCCCCGGCCACGCTCTGGCCAGTGGCAGCTCTGAGGGGCAGGAAGGAGGCAGAACTCCCCTGACCACCTCCTGCCGTGCCTTGCAGGTGATCCCTGTGCCAGGGACAGATCCTGTAGCACATGGACCTGGGCTCCATGGCATGGATCATCATCTGTGACAGATAATCATGGAGTCACACAATCATTAATGATGGAAAAGACCTCCAAGATCATCGAGTCCAGCCTTTGATTGGTAACCATGGATAATAATGGATAATAAGGGATAACGATGGATAACACCATCTCACAGTACAACCATCATGGAATAACAAGCTATGCTGAGCCCAACCTCAGCAAATACTGTGCATTAGAACCGGGACAGCCTAGAGAAAGCTGAATACTAAATACATAGAGTTTCTGAGCCTGGGACTGCAAGCAAGGCACAGCCCCCCTATTCCCCAGGCCCTGTTATCCACCCCAGGGCTGGGAGGGTTGGGACACGGCAGAGCAGCGATAACGCTCAAGGCTGAAATTACATTTCTAGGATGAATTATGGCCTGGAGACCAGCACTCTCAGGAACCCGTGAATCACAGCTGTTTCCTTTGACGTCAGCCCCTGCACCCTCCTGCAGGGAGCCTGACCTTCCTCCCCCCTGTTGCAACAACTTGGCCCAGGGGGAGGTCACCCCCACACTGCGCCAGCAGCCTGGCCCCGGGGAGCCCTTCACCTTCCCCCACCTGTCCCCAGCTTTCCCGAGGTGATTTGGGTCCTGCTCGCCATCCAGGATTTGGGTCCTGCTGCTCCCTGGGACACTCCTGTCCATCGCCAGGGCTGCCATTCTCCATCATTTGCCAGAAAACACCTCATGCTCATGTCAGCAATGTGGGATTAGATGGAGGTGCTGGAGGGATCAGGAGGGAGCCAGAAGCATCCCTTTCCAAAATGTTTACTGGGAAATCTTCTTTGCAGCCATGCTCCCACACGTGTGATTCCCGGGTCATGCCACAGCTCTCCCCATCTCTGGGCTTCACCCACCAGTTCCCACCTGCCCGCACACGGTGGGGAGGGAAACCCAGGAGGGTTTGAAATCCCCAGGTCACAGCTGGGAGCGTCCAGCCCAGAGCTCCAAGTGCATGTGGAGCACTGACAGGTCTGGGTGCTCAGGGACACTGGAGCAGCCCAATGCTGTGCATTGCCCCCAGCCCCACACAGCCCCCCTGCCCTGACAGTCCAGGGACCGGAGAGCCCCCAGCTGCCAACCCTCCAGGGCTGCTATCCCCGATGGAGCAGCCGCTCCCCGCACAAGGCCTCGGCACAAGGACACGCAGTTGTTTGTGAGAAGAACCAAAACAACCTGAGCAGAGCTGCCCCTCTGGCTTCAGGCTGGGGGGACTGGAGCAGTATGACCCCATCTGTACCCCTCAGGAGGGGACAAAGGCACAGTCACACTGTGCCACAGCACATGAGGGAAATGCTGCAGGTGACCAGTCCCCAGAGCAGGACACAGACCCCAAAAAGGCACCCAGAACCCTCAGGGGTATCTGGTTAACCGAGATACCCCCAGGCCCCTGCACAAAGTCACCACACAGCTCCATTTGCAATTTTTCACTTAAAAATCACAGGGCTCAAGATACAAATATTCACAAATGCATAAAATGTAAAAACCGAATCAATGCCAACCAAAGGCATCAGAGATTCACCAGGGCCTAAAGGCTGAGAGACTCAGGGGGGTTCAACCGACGCTGCCCCGAACCCCCACCCTGCCCAGCCAAGCCATCTTCAAGAACACTCCCCTCTTCCAGCCCGTTTCCCATTGCAGTGGCTGGAGCAGAGGAGGCTCTGTCAGGGTGACCCTGTTCCTCCTGCTGCAGCATGGCCAAGGGGTGTCCCCCCATTCCAAGGCTGCCCGCGTTGCTATTTGGAGAGCACAGACAAACCACAGCCCTGGTGCCCACCGAGGTCACACAGCAACCCGGTGATAACGTAACAGGCTCAAGTGCAGCAAGAACAGGTCCAGCTCTTTACATCCTCTGAAGCTCCAGGCTGGAGGGCCAGGATGACCTCACTGGGACTGGGCATCCCTCATCTCCCCTCAGCCATCAGATGCATCACTGCCCTGATCCCCCCTGACCCCAAAACAACAGGGACAGCAAAAATACCCTCAAAAAACCATCCTCTCCCAGCAGAGATATTCCAGCCATAGGAGCTAGCTCCATAAATGCTTTTTATTAAATTTTGTTAAAACAAGAAATTGCATTTCCTTGTTTAAACCTTTGCTACCCCCGAACTCACAACACCCACTCAAGCCCAACGGGGGAGACAGGTTTTCCCCCAAAGCAAGTGGTCACTGGGCCATGGAGAGGGGGGTCAGCACTGGCCATAACAGCTCTCGACTCTCCAGGACAGCTGTGTTCAGCCCCAACAAGCAGAGCTGGGCTTGTCCTCCATCCACCCATCACAGACTCTTCCCCTGAAGAACTGCCCCACTGCCCAGGAAAGCAGCCTGAGGTTCCACAGGGACTGGCCCTGCTGAGGTTTGCCCTTCACTGCCCACACCCAGGAGGCTCCTGGAGCCTGGCAGCTGCCCAAAGCCAGCCCTGACCCAGCGCCACAGCCAAGGACTCTCCTACCCACGGAAGCACCAGGACATAATCAGGGCAAAGGACTCTCCAGCCTGGCACAGCTGCACCGGCTCCTCAGGAGCACTGAGGTGAGGAGTGGCTGGAGGTGCAGAGTCTGTGGTGCCCCAGGTGCAGTAGCTCTTCATCAGCAGGTAATTAGCAGGTTCAGCTGGTAATTAGTGGGCTCAGATGTGGGGGAGTGGCACAGCCTGGCTGGGGTTACTGGGAATATTTGTTGGGTATAGGGGGTACCCGGGTTCTGCTCCCCCTCCCAGGGAGAAGGATCTTGCCAAAGGCTGCAGCTTTCCCTCAGAGTGAGACCAGCCCATGGCAGGACCAAGAGCCCAACTCCCCCTGTGCAGCACACGGAGGGGACAAGAGTTGGCCTGAGGAGTGCTCGTCCTGAAAGAGGGGGAACTGTCAGGACCAGATTCCTGGAAAACCATCATCAGGATCAAGGATTTATTTATACGTCAAGGAAAACTCTCACCCAGAGTCATGTGAGGAGGAAAAAGCAAACAAACCTAAGGAGCAGTGATTTGCCTCCCAAGCACAAACGCTCACACTCCCGGTGCACTGGGCCCTCCTCATCTCCTTCTCCGCAAGGAGACTAAAGGCATGATTTGTGTACAGTTACCAGCACCACGGAAAATATAATCCAAAAATAAAACCCGCCTTTCCAAGGAAATCTGTCCCTGCCCAGGTGGGTCATGGAGCAGCCTTTGCTCCTTGAAGGAAAGAGGCAGCAGCTTTAGTACTCATCCAGCGTGTCTGCCCGCGGGACCGAGAGGCCTCGCTCCTTCAGCGCCTGCACCTTCAGCTTCTCTGACTCCTGTTTGGCCTGCTGCTCCACCCGCTGCTCCTCCAGGATCTCCTCGATGGACACTTGCTGCAGAGGTGTGTCACTCTCCTTCTCCAGGTCCTGCAGGAGAAACAACCCGTTCAGCTCTGCACGGCATCCCTGGACTGCAGGCACCTGTGCCCACACATCTTCCACAAGTCCCATTGAAGGGTGAGGGTGACAGAAAGCAGAGCTGCTGGAAGCACTCTGAGGGGTGGGGACCCTCATGACAGTCCTGGGACGGGCTCCTGGGGACCCCAAAGCAAATAACGCTCAGCTCCTCCAGAGTCCATCCCATATAGTGTCCCCTGGTGCAGAACCTGCAGAGAAGTAACAGACAACCAGTAATGACATCTCCAGCAATGCCACACACAAGCTGGAGCTTCCCTACAGCTCCCTCTGCATTGTTCTTCATCCGTCATGTCATCCCAGAAGGGCTGTGGCAGCAGGAGGCATCTCTGCCCTGCTGGTTGGCATTTCTGCTTTGCTTCAGCCTGAACCAGCCCTGGAAGCGGCTCCAATTGCAGCCCAACAGGACAGTGACCATATTTCACAGCAGACAGACGGACAAACCACAAGCACCCCCAGCTCAGTTCCAGACTGCAGTGGCAGCTGTGCACTTACAATTTCTCCCAGCAGAACCACGTTCTCGCCCCTCACGACAAAGATGCCCCGAGGGATGTCCCCATACTTCTTGCCCACGTGGATGCGCTCCACAGTCTGGTGCAAGACCAAGTTTGCTGCAGCGACAAGAGAGACAGAAAACCACCCACGTTCCACTGTGAATTCTGGCTGCAGAGAGCATCCCACCCCACCCGGCAGAGACCCAGAGCAACGACTGCGCTGGTGCTCTCCCAGCACTAGGTGGGTGCTCTGAGCAGGGCCACTGAAGGCAGCGACAGACTCCCAAGCTCTCTCCACCTCGGCAGCTCTCAGAGCGAGCTCAGACGCCGGCACTGAGCCCACCCAAGTCCCCCGTGCCGACGGGAGCAGAGAAGATGATGGTCGTGTTGGTGCTGCAAGTTCTGGGCAAGGACCGAGTGCTTGGTTGGAGGATGAACATCACCCGGCTGTTTCTGCTCAAAAAGCGATGCCAGAGCATCAGCGCTGGATACAACCAAGGGGGAGGGAAGCTCCCAGTTCTGGGAAAAACCTATGTGAAGCACGAAGCCCAGGGGGATGCGACACAGAGGCGAGTGTTTAACTCGCAGCACACACTCGAAAAACACACCGCGGGTGCCTCTTCCTGCTCATCCCCTGCCCAAGCGGCCCCAGCTCCCCGCAGCCCCGAGCCGGCCGTACCGAACTGGTCGATGCTGCGCAGGTACCCGATGAGCGTCCGGCCGTCCCGCAGCAGCACCAGGTGCTTCTCTGCGGGGAAAGGAGAGCGGGGAGTCGGTCACGGCCCCGCGGGGCTCCGAGACCCCCGTCCCGGGGCAGCGCCACGTGGAACCGGAGCCCACGGGGGGCGGCTCCCTGAGGGAAGAGGGGTCCGGGCGCCCCGCGGGGAACCGGGGGAAGCGGGAGTCCAAATCCCCGCGGCGGGGCGGCACCGACGGGGCACGGAGGGGACAGGCCGCCTCTGGAGCAGCGGCGGGGCCTGGCCGCACTCACTGTCGATGTCCTGGATCAGGCTGGCCGTGCCGGGCATGTAGTTCATGGTGCCGCCGCGCCCGCAGCGGAAGCGCCGCCATGCGCCGCTGCCGCCGCCACCGCCCCGGAACCACCCGCGCTGGGCAGGGCCCACCCGGCGCTGCCGTTTTAAGCCGCGCCAGCCGTGCGAGAGAGGCCTCCGCCGATTGGCCGATGCCGGCAGAGGTCGGCCTCCGATTGGCCGCGGTGCCCGCGGGGGGCGAGGCCTCTGGCGGCGGCCATGGAGCCCCGCGCGGCCGGGCTGGGCC
>VZRN01003000.1:385127-436353 GCA_013397935.1 Dasyornis broadbenti
TGGGCAGGGTCCCAGCGACGCAGGGCGCGACCCGCGGAGGGAGTCCCCGGCGCCGACGGGACAGGCGCTCCCGAGGTCGCCGCGCTCTCCCCCACAGCAGCCCTATGTCGGCGCAGGAGCCACCGCGGCCGCCCCCGGCCGCTGCCGAACCCCCGGAGCTGGAGCCCGGCGGGCGCTACGAGACGGTGGCTCCGCACTGGTTCTACTGCAAGGTCACGGACACGCGAGAGCGCTGGGTCCCGTTCAGCGCGCAGGACTCGGAGCGGCTGGAGGAGGCGCACGGCGCAGGTAGGGCGGCATGGGCCGGGTGGGAGCGCGGGCGGAGCGCATCCGCCACGGGCGGGGGTCTCACGGCACCACCGGCCTCCAGCTCCCCCTGCCGCTATTTGTCAGTCGCCCTTTGGTTTTACAGCCCATGTCCCTGCTCTTAAATCGCCGTAAGGAATGGGCCTGGTGAGGTTGACGGGGCAGCATCAGGTGTGGGCTTGAGGGAAGCACTGTCTGGGTACCAGGGAAAAATTCCCTGGATGCGTCCATGGCTTCCACCTGGGATGTTAGCTTTTCCCTCGAGGAATTTTAAATTGGAACCTTTTTTGGCCATGTGCCTGCTCCCAATAACTGAGCTGTTTGGATGCATCAAATAGTGTGACCCCATTCAACTGATACTGCTCTAAATTATATATAATCATACTGCAAAGCATTCTCTGGTGAGGCTGGGAGAGTGCTGGCAGGACTGCAGGAATTCCGCTGGGAGATTCCCTTGTGCGAATGCATGGAGCTGTGCCTGCTATGGGAGCAGGGATTGGGGGTCAGCTTCGAGCCCTGTGCTGAGGCCCTTGTGTGCCAATTGTCACCATCTGTGTCACCTGCTGCTGCCACAGGCAGAGCTCCGATTGCCCAAGGGTTGGCTCCCGTCCTCCGTCGCCCAGGAAGTTTCGGATTAGAGGCTGTGCTGCCCATCCCCAGTGCCGCTGCCTGGCCCAGTCTGGCACGGGGTTCTCTGCCACAAGCCCAGCCCACAGGCAGACCCAAAAGGCAGTGAAATTCACAGAGTTTGAGGTGTGTATTGGGGTTTGTAGAGAGCTCTGTATTTCAGAGAGGAATGGCTTAGGAACAGGAGACCCTGGTGCACCCCCACTGTTACACAACGCACTTCCCAGGCTACAGATCCACTTTTGCCCTGAGGCAAGGAAGGAAGAGACCATGTAAGCATGTGCCTGATCTAGAGAGAAGGACAGTGTAGTGTAGCGCTTTTATCTCACCTTCTGCCTCAAGGGGAAGTCCAACTTGGGGCATCTCTCGCAGGATGCCCAGACACCACTCTCTGAACTTGGGTACAGAGAACATCGGCATCTGCTGCTGTGGCTCAGACCTGCTCTTGTGTGCTGCCCAAGGGGATGCTCCAGCCTCATCCCTCTGGGAACTCTTCGTTCCAGCCCTCTCATGATTAATTCCAGGCCTTGATTCCTGCAGGAAAAGACCAGGATGACGTGGTTGTCCCAACATCAGGGGGCAGGTATGACGTGCACCTGCGGACACGGCAGCGCGTTGCCGTGTACTGGGAGGAGGAGGTGTCTGAAGTGCGTCGCTGCACCTGGTTTTACAAGGGAGATAAGGACAATAAATATATTCCCTACTCGGAGTCCTTCAGTGAGGAACTGGAGGTAAACACATCTTTGCCATTTGTTTAAATCTCAGCTTCTCCTTGTCACATACTGTCTCTGATGTCCCAAACCTCATACAAGGCCACTGGCACCACAGTCAGGCCTGAGGACATGAACTCCAAAGAGGCTTTGGCATGGCATTCCCGCAGCTCATTGATGTAACTGTGAGCGCTGCCATGGCCTCCCCTTCCCCTGCCCTCATCCGGCCTTGGTGCGTCCTTCCACGACACCTTAAAGTGCCAGGCTTTCCTCTGGGAAGATGCAAACAGATGTATAAAAATACACATCTTTGCAATAATCTCTATTCTGATGTACCAAAAATACAGTCCTAAGTTGATGGGGAAGTCTGATGCTGCTGTTGCCAAAGCGAGGAGTTCCTAAACACTCTTGGCAGGTCATCCTGGGATGACCCTGCTGCTCCTCCAGCTGATTTCTCTGCTTCTTTTGCAAAATGTTGATAAGAGATTCTGAAAACCGGGGGGGGGAAATATCCCAAGAGGTTGAACATTCATGGGAATACTTCCAGCTGACTCACAGAGGGTGATCTCTTCTGTAGGAAGCTTACATGATTGCTGTGACCTTGGATGAGTGGAAGAAGAAGCTGGAGTCCCCCAACAGAGAAGTCATTATCCTGCACAACCCAAAGGTGAGCAGGGCCTGGTGATCTCTGTGGATCCCCTTGGGTCTCTTTGTGCTGTTCCCTTCAAATGCGTTTGTCCCAATGGCATTTCCCTCACCTGCCTGTACCAGAGGAGAGGGCAATGGCAGCAGAGTCTGCCAACAGCTTCACATTTCCTTTCAACACCGCTTTGTGCAGAGGGCTCTGCCCAGCACAGTCTGGTACCACCCTGTGTCACCCGGAAGCTGCTGTAGCCAGAGCTGTCTCTGCTCTCAGGTCACTGACAGGCTCTTCTTGTTTCCAAGCTGATGGTTCACTACCACCCTGTTGCCAGCTCCGACGACTGGGTCTCCACCCCCACGGAACAAGGTCGGCCCCGGACTGTGAAGAGAGGAGTGGAGAACATTGCTGTTGAGATCCCGAGTGGTGAGCTCGCTTCTCCCTTCCACCCAGCCGTCTGAAGTGTTTTCCGGCCTGTTCACTGAAAAAGACTGGCAGAAACTCCCACGATCCTTTAAGTGACGTGCGTGTCAAAACATTTTGTGCCAAAAGGAACCAAATGGTTTCGGAAACCTCCCCACCTCCAGCGAGCTGCAGCGTCAGTGAAACGTGCAGAGCTGCAGGTCCAGGGGGAGCGTGATGAGCTTCCAGCTCCTGCACAGACACAGAGCTGTTGCTCCAGTGCCTGAAATTACTCCTGAGGTCTTGATGTATATTTGTACAGGAGGAAAGTTTCTTTCCCTGGTAGGGACACAGGAGTTTATCACTTACCTGTGTGCTGGTGACTCCCTGGGGCACATGCTCTCCCATCTCTGCAGCCAAGTGGCAGCTCTGTCCCCTCTCAGCTGCCCTGAACTCCTAGTGAAGACTCAGGACTTGAACCTGTGAGGAGATCAGGCAGTTACGCCATTTTCCATGCATGCCTGCCCTCAGGAAGGCACATATGCAAACTGAGGAGTGTGGGAAGTAGAGAACAAGCCCTGACTCCACCTGAGGCCGACCTGGGAGATGCAGCTCCAGGGGGCTGGGGTGGCTCATCAGAGTGGGCTGGGCATGGGACCTCCTGGTCCTGCCCTTCTCTGTGCTGAATGATCCCCACAGCTGGGCAGGGCTGAACTGCCAGGAACATCTGCTCCTGCTGGAGTGAGGGTGGTGGCAGAATGGGGACAAGCCACCACACCTTCCCCTATTGTCCTGCTGGTCCAGGTCCATCCCAGGGCAGGCTGCTCAATCTAGCAGGACAAAGAGAAACATCAGAAATCCTACCACCCTTGAGGTGTGAATCCGGGCACTAACAATTCACAGGCTGAGGTGAGCACGGGAGGCTCCAGTCCAGCACAGCAGTGCTTGCAGCAGGTCCGTGCCCTGTTAGGCTCTGTCTCTGCAGTACCTGTGCCCTGAGCTCCTCTCTCCCCTCCTCAGGAGAGCCGCTGCAGATTGACCACTTGGTGTTCGTGGTGCACGGGATTGGCCCTGCCTGTGACATCCGCTTCAGGAGCATCGTGCAGTGCGGTAGGTGCAAGAGCTGTGAGCCCGCGGGGCTCTGGCCGCAAAAAGCCTCATCCTGAGCAATGTGAGATGCTGTCAGGGTGCATCAAACCATCCCTACACACTGGCAGGCTGCACAGCCAAGCCTACTGAGTCTGGGAGTGTGAATGGAACATTCACGAACCCACTGAATCCTACCTTCTGGAAAGGTTTAGGCAACTGCTGTTCATCAACTTTGCTTCACAAGAGTTATTTTTTATAAATTTCTGAAAGTACCTTATCCTGACTGCCAGACTAAAGCCCTGCCCGTGTGAATGAGGTACAGATGGGGCAGCAAAATCCAGTAAACACACATGGCAGGACATGGAGCCTCCCCTGACCTCTAGTTAAAGATTCAGGGACTTAGGGGAGCAGCAGCAGATTAAAGACCCCAGTGGGATTTCCCCGTAATGATCTTTCATTGTATTAAGTGTTGCTGGTGCCACGGGCTGGCCCTGGAGCCCAGTGGATCTCTGTAAGAATTCTTCTCTTTTCCAGTGAATGATTTCAGGAACGTCTCCCTAAGCATGCTGCAAGCACACTTCAAGAAGGCCCAGGAGCAGCAGCAGGTTGGCCGGGTGGAGTTCCTGCCCGTGAACTGGCACAGCTCCCTCCACTCCACTGGCGTGGATGTGTAAGTGTCTGACAGCCACCTCCCCTGGGGCTGGTGGCCGTGGGGATGGCAAGGTGCACAGGAAGCCTCCTCCCTTGGAAACTCCTCGTTTTCTGTTTGAAAGGCAAAGGGAAAGCTGTGTGTGTTTAGGGTAGGGGTGAGCAGGACAGACAGGGACCCCCAGAGCACCTCCCAACTGCCATTCTGTGACGCACAGCAGGCACCTGCTCCCATCAGCATCTGGAGAGCAGAGGCTTCTGCCTTTCCCTGGCTGATCCCAGGAGGGACCGTGGACATCCACACCTTGCTGAAGTTCTCTGAGAACTGAGTACCCAGTTCCTGCACTGCAGCACTGCTCTGCAGTGCCCCAGGAAGGGCAGAAAGCCGGCCAGGCTCCTGGGGAAGAAAGGCCAGGCTCTTTGTTGTTGGAATGTAAGAGCACAGGCTGTGCTCTGCCTTGTGTCTGGGGATGAGCTGAGGGTCTGGATTACAGCATACATCCTTGGAGACAGTGACAATCCTGCTCTGAACCTACATTTTGCTTTAGAAGCACAGTGGGGTTCCGTGGCTTCCCCAGCTGCAACCCCCTCTCGCCTTTCCCCCACAGTGACCTGGAGCGGATCACGCTGCCCAGCATCAACCGCCTGCGTCACTTCATCAATGACACCATCCTGGACGTGTTCTTCTACAACAGCTCCACCTATTGCCAGACCATCGTGGACACGGTGGCCTCGGAGATGAACCGCCTGCACCAGCTCTTCTTGCAGAGGAACCCACAGTTCACGGGGGGAGTGTCCATCGCGGGGCACAGCCTGGGTAAGGGCTCACCTGCAGCTCCTGGGAGCACCAGTGTGCCAGGGAAACAGGGAGGGTACAATCACAGGATGGTTTGGGTTGGAAGGGACACCTTGCACTATACCAGGTTGCTCCAAGCCCTGTCCCAACTTCCAGGGGTGCGGCAGCCACAGCTGCTCTGGGCAACCTGTGCCAGTGCTTCACCACTGAGTGAATAATTTCTTCCTGACATCTAATCGAACCAGTCCTGTCAGTTTAGAGCCATTGTCCCTTGTCCTATCGCTATCTGTGTGTATAAAAAGTCCAGGGTGCAGCTCTTCTGTCCCAAAAAGGTGGCTCGGGCGCTTCCCCTCCAGATGCTGATGCTCTGCCCATGCCTGGTTTCTAGGGTCGCTCATTTTGTTTGATCTCCTGACGAACCAGAAGGCTGATCCCAAGGAGGACGAGCACCGTACACAGGTATGGGAGGTCCTTGCTCCTGTGGCTGTGTGGGGACAGGGAAGAGACTCCAACCTGCACAGGAGCTAACTGGTGAGCAGAAAGTGTGATCCCTTGTGGATCTGTTCACAGGGGTCCAGGGCAACCTTATGCCCTGGGGGTACTGAGGAAGTAAAAGAAATCCTGGAGAAGCTGGAGCTGTCCGAGTATTGTGATGTTTTTGAGAAGGAGAAAATGGACAGGCAAGCACTGGTAAGAAGTTCCTGTGTTTTACTGGCTCTTGTGGCTCTTTGCTTTTCTACCCCATCATCCCACCACTGCACATCTTCTGGTACTGAGTCACACACGAAACATCTGTGAGGAGGAACAGAATCCCATAGAACAGACAACTCATCACACCTCTGCTCCTGGACTAACACCTGCCTGGCTTATTTTCCAGTTCTTGTGCACAGAGAAGGACCTTAAAGAAATGGGAATTCCCTTAGGACCAAGAATGAAAATACTTCATTACATCAGCACCAAGACAGAGGCGAAGGTTTGTTTTCTGCACGGCTTGTGCTCATTCCATCCCATCTCATCCCATTCCATCCCTCTGACACAAAGACCTCTTTGTGCTGCTGCAGGATCAGAGTTCAGCAGCTCCTGGGCACAGTGAACGTGGAGCTGAGCCAGGGTCACCATCCCAGCACAGACGCAGCACAGATGATGGCAGGAATTGCCAGTACCGGGATGTTGGCTTAGGACAGGTAACAACTGAGCTCTGGCTGTACACACAAAGCCCTCATAACAGCAGCACAGAGATTGTCTCGTGAGCAAATCTGAACCTCCCTCTCTCAGGTCTCGGCAAACTACCCCCAGCTGAACTACAAGCCCACCATCTTCTTTGCCTTTGGCTCTCCGATTGGAATGTTTCTCACAGTGCGAGGAGTGAAGCGGATTGACCCAAACTACAGCCTGCCCACCTGCAAAGGCTTCTTCAACATCTTCCACCCTGTAGGTATAAGAACCAGAGCTGCCCTGCGTGAGACACGTGGACCACGAGCCCTGGCCACTGTCCCCCTCCTCTGTGCAGTTTGACCCAGTGGCGTATCGGATTGAGCCCATGATCATCCCAGACCTGGAGTTCGAGCCGATGCTGCTGCCGCACCACAAGGGCAGGAAGAGGATGCACCTTGGTATGGCACAGGCAGCCCCTGCCCCTCAGCCCAGGGCTGCTGCTGCAGCCCCCAGCCCCATACCCACTCCCGTCCTGCCTTGCAGAGCTGAAGGAAGGGCTGACACGCATGAGTGTGGACCTGAAGAACAACCTGCTGGGGTCGCTGCGGGTGGCCTGGCAGTCCTTCACCCGCGCCCCGGTGCCTGCCCTGGAGGCAGGAAGCACTGAGGCTGAAGCAGAGGCAGAGGCCACCACAGAGAAGCAGCCAGGTCGGTGGTAGGGGGCAGGGGGAGCCAGGGATGCAGCCTTGGGGGCTGCCCATGAAGCAGCGTGCCTGGTCTCCCGCAGCCACACTGCCCATCATCTGTGCCCACCAAAGGGATCACCTTTGTGCTGTGGATGCACCTGGCTCTCCCTAAATGCTGTGGTCTTCCCCTGTTAGCACCTGATGAAGGGGTTTTCTGGGGGTCTCAGCACATCACACCACATTTTAAGCCCATTCCCTCCTCTGGCTGTCCTTTTCACTGTTGTTTCCAAGCTCTTCAGCTGCCTCTCCCCTGCAAGAGCTGCAGAGGGGCAAAGAGAGGGCACAGCCCTGCTGTGGTCTTGTCATGGCTGCTGGTGCCCTGTGGCTGAACCACGCTGCTCTTCCTTCCTCCAGACACAAAGACAGATGAGGCCCCTGCAGCAGTGAAGGATGAGACCTCCCTCATCAACGTGGGGAGGCTGAATGGAGGGAACCGCATTGACTACGTGCTGCAGGAGAAGCCAATAGAGAGCTTCAATGAGTATTTGTTTGCACTCCAGGGGCATCTCTGCTATTGGTAAGTGTCTGTGTAATCCTCAGGGCATCAGACCCGTGTGTGTTGGAAGCAGAATGGCGTCAGTTTCAAAGCCAGAGTAGTGAGAAAAGCCTTAAGTGATGAAGGGAACAAGATGTCTGGGACACACAGAGGGTGGGCAGGGACAGAGGGAGGACACTGCTGTGGTTCTTGCCTTGTGCTGCCTGCATCTGCAGAGCACATCTACCCGAACCAGCACAGATGTCCTGACAGTGCAGGGAAGCATCCTCCTCTGATTCCCATGTCCTCCTTCTCCAGGGAGTCTGAGGACACTGTTCTGCTGGTTCTGAAGGAGATCTACCAGACACAAGGCATCACATTGGATCAACCTTTACCAGGAAGCCAGTGACCAGCCTGTGCTGTTCTGCCCGTAAGTCACCTTTGCCTAAAGCCTTTCTGGATTTCCTAGCATGCCTCAGAGGAGATCTGGTTTGTTTGAGGGAGTAAGATCCATCACCTATGGCAGGGAGCTTGTCAGCCTTTTTCTTTGGCCTTTCAGTATCTTTGGCTGCTTTCCCACATGAGCACGATCAGAGAACCAAGGAGGGTCCAGGAGGCCGTGCTGGGTGGATTTCTGGCTGCCTTGCTGCAGCTATTCCTGTGTTCTCCTTTTGCTTTCTTAGATCCAGTTCCACTGAGTACTCACCAGGAAAGTCCAGACCTCTTCTCTGCCTTCCTCTCTCCTCTGCTGCCATGTCCTGCATGCTGCTTCCCAAGTACTTGCTGCTACCTGGAGAGAAGGATGGATTTTCCTCCATTTTGGGTAAGGGTGGGGGTAAAAACTGTCAAGGGAAAACACTTCTGCTCATACACTCATAGCACCTGTACAGTGACTCCCTGTGGCAATGTGTACTTTTAACCCTCCATCCTGTGAGTCCCCGTGCCAGCTCCTCCAGCACGGCAGCCACTGGGTTCTGAGCTGTCTGGGCTCAGAACCCACCAAGGTCCTGGCCCCATGCCTGGCTCGGTGAGGAGACACTCACAGCCTGGGACTGTGGAGAAAAAGCCTTAAACACACAGCGTGGAGAGAGCTACAGCAGCCTTGGAGTGAGGGAGATTGCTGACTGCTAACACGAACACCCACACCAGGACTGTGGGCCTGGGAGGCGAAGCCCAGGGCACAGGCTCCTGCTGAGCCGGCAGGGTCTGTCCACCAGCCACCCTCATGTCCCTGCATGTTTGTGCACCCCTGGGCTGTACCAGGCAGGGCTGCCCCACAAAGCACCTCGTGACAGCAGCATGTTCATGCTCCTCCCTGCTGTGGTGTGTTGGTAGTGATGTCTCAGCACCCTCACCCAGCCCACACCAGCAAACCAAGGGACTCCCCACGGCACTGACCAAGCCAGTGCCCAGCTGTAGCTGCTCCAAGGAAAGCTTCACCTCCAACTCCATCCAGCCTGGGGAACAGCAGCTGCTCCTGGCAGTGTCAGGGCAGTGGGAGCCCTCTGTGCCCTGCAGGGACAAGGAGCAGTGCTGCCGTCCCGTGGGGCCGTCAGGTGGTGATGGAGATCTTGCACCTGCCACACTCCAGTCCTTGTTTTTAGCTTTAAATACACAAAATGCAGCCAGCAAAGTTGGAGCCCAGATCCACTAGGGTCTGGACACTGCAGGAATGACACCAGATTGGTAGGCAGCTCAGTCTGCAGCTGCCTTGGAGCCCTGCTCCAAAGGGGACAGGGCCAGAGAGCCTCTGTGATCCCTCCCTGGCCACCAAAGCCCTCGCGCTGGTTCAGTGCCTGGGCTGGGGCTCCAGTGCTGTAGGAGGTGTTGCTGTGCAGCCTTTTGAAGAGCCAAACCACTTTCCCTCCTGCTGACTTTTGCCCTGCAATGGGGTAAGGAGCCTTTTTTCCCCACAGCCTGTTGGTTTTTCCTCCATTGTCTGTCATTTGCACTGTTGGAAGGGTTTTGTTTGCAGCCTCCATCCCTCCTCCCCTTCCAAGGAACAGAAGCTGTTCTTTACCTGACTGCAGGAACAGCCACGCTGCTCAGTCAGCACCTGAACTACTGCTGGCTAAAGTCTCCAATGGGAGTAGGAAAAGGGACAGTCTTAACATGGGATACTAATGATCAGCTTTTTAAGTTATGCACTTTTTTTTTAAAAAAAAAAGAAGTTAAATACATTTTAAATGTTATTTAATGTCTTTTCCAGTAAAAGCCAAAATAAATAAGTAGATGACTCTGGTGTGTTCATGTCTGGGGGGAGAGGGAAGGGCTGGAGAATTCACATCTGCAGTTTTAGGGAAAAGTGATGCTATTTCTGTAATCCTGTTGAAGCTGCTGAGTCATAGAGGGTCCCAACTGCAGCTGCTGCAGTGGTGTTTCATTACTGACTCACCTGCCTCGCTCTGCTGCAGCCTCACCTGTGCTCTTTGCATGTGCACACTTGATGAAAATACACCTGTCTGTGGAGGGACCAGTGCTCATAGAGTTCCTGCCAGGCAGCTGGCCCTGGGTCTGGGCAGCACTCTGCCCTTCCCTGTCTGAGAGACAGACCATGGGCAGCAAAACAAGCACCTGTGCAGGGATGTTCTCAGACACCATTTCATTCTCTGCTGTCATCTTCTTAAAACTATACTAAAGCTGCAAGGAAAGAGATACAAAATGAGCACCCACCAGAAGCCCCTGCAGACACCAGAGGAAATGACTTATAAAACAACAACCCAAGCCTCGAAGTAAAGTTTTAGTACCAGAGCTCATTACAAAAATTAAACTCCTTTATTTGGGAAATTAGAAAAAAACTCAAGGCTGGCAGGTCTGCACTTCATTTCCCAGGAGAACTGCTGGGACAGCTGGGCTGGATTGCAGGGCGGAGACCAGTGGTGCTTCCTGGACTGGACACGAGAACTCCCACCAGACTGGGCATACTGGGTTGTCACATTTTCCCAGTTGTGGCTCAGGACCTTCACATCCCAACTGTCTTCCCACAGGTTGGCACTCCGAGTGCCTCCCTTGCTCCACAGTGGGCCTGAAGAAGGGCCTACAAAATTCAATGAAATGAAGCAACACAAGGGCCTGGACAGGAAACTCACCAATTCTGCAGGGAACACCTGCCCAGGGGCTCATTCTCATCGGAGCCACTTCTCCTGAGCAGCCTCCCCAAAGCCTTGCCCTGCCCTGGCATCCAGGGACCAGGCAGAACAGAGCCCATCACTATATGTTCAAGTGGAAGCTGGGAGCTGGAGGCTTCTCCTCATGCGCCGGCATCGGTTTGGGCTTGGATAGAGATGGTTTGTGGCACATGGGGTCTGTCAGGGGAGGGTAGTACTGCCTGTAGCACAGGTATGCGAGCACCGAGCCCATCACTGAGCCAACCAACACATCTGTGGGCGAGACCAGAGGAGAGTTAATGGCCCTTCACCCTCACAAGCCTCATGACTGAATTCCCCAGCAGCAGCTTTTCTGCTTGGATCTATAACCTGACTTAGCTGTAAACCCAAGTTTAGTATATATTTCAAAAATACATAGAAAGGCATCAGTTCCCTGCAGGTGGAACCAAAATTGCCACTGGAGGAGTGAAAAAAAAAAAAACAAATCCAAGTTGGTCTTGGGGACTCTGAACACCTCTGTGGCATCACAGCCCCCCGTGCCTGGAGTGCCCTGCTCAGGGCACCTGCTGAGCCCTGTCCAGGTGCACCAGCAGACGCTGACCCACCTTGCCAGTGGTGCTTGTAGTCGCAGGTGCGGGACACAGCGATGAGGGTGGCAAGGAAGAGCGGGAGGAGGAAGGCACAGAGGCGCAAGGCTCGGCCCCCCCGACCCGGAACAAAGCTGTGCAGCTTCCCCGCCAGGTAGAGGGAAGAGAAGGCGAGACCAGCGAAGGCAACTGGAAGAGAACAGAACAACGTTGGTTCAGAACAGCTCCGGGTTCTGCAGCCAGACCCTCACACTCTCCTGCTGCAGTGGAAGGGCTGTGAGAGGTGTCTGTCCTGTCCCAGTGAGCCAAGGCAATTACCGGCTGGGAGTGACAGATCATGTGGGAGTGATGGATCCTAGAAACTGGTACCTGGCACACACCACTCCTGCCAGGGTTACAGACAGCTTTGGACCACATTTCTGACACCCCATTGTTTTGCAGAGGGAAACCTGAGGTCCCTGACTAGGTCAACGAATGCAGCCAAAGCCGTGGGGTGCAGGAAAGCAAACCCAAGCTGCCCTCCCTCCCCATGGCTTGTTGCCCAGGGCTGCAGCTGGAAGGAGACGTGGAAAACTCACAGGAAGCGTGGCCGCTGGGGAAGCTTTTCCGTCCCTCAGTCACTCTGCGGGCGTCTCCTGTGCACACCAGCTCCGCGTTGGCTTGGCCGTCCGGGAAGCAGCGGTAAAAGAAGTCAGGCCGTGGCCTGGGACAGGGAAGTGAAGCTCAGGGCCCTCAGGCGTGGGAGCTCCCAGCACCCACGAAGTGCCCACACGCACTGCCCATGCCTGTGCCAATGCGATCCTCTCCCGTGTGGGCCTAAATGAGCCCATCTGAAGGATGGCTGGAGACAGCAGCTCCCCAGTGTTTGTCCTAATACTGAATTGTCTTTACAGCTAGAAAAAACCACATTCTTTCCAGGCTGAGCATGTCCAAGCTCAGCTCCTGGCCCTGCTCTGGCTGTTGTAGGCCTGCCTCCCCTGCCCTCCCCATGCAGTGCAGCTGGGAACCAGCCAGTGCTCACCTCCCCACAACGAGCTTCAGGGCATTTGTAAAAACCCCGTTCAGGGCAAGAGCAAGGCTGGCAGCTGGGAGAGAGCAGAAGGGTCACATCAGCTTTGTCCCCACCTGAAAGTGCAGCACATTCAGGCATAGGCAGGGCTCAAGCTGCCGTTCTCTGGGACAAGGACGAGCTCACCAAGGCAGGCTTCCTGCGTGTCCTCGCGGTCTGCGCTCATGAACAGCCTCGCCAGGATGATGAGCAACAAGGGAGACAGAAATGCAATGAACTACACAAAGCAGGGAGAATTTTAGGCGTCAGTAAAGCAGGTTTAAGCTCTCACCAGAACACAACAGCAGTTACACAAGAAGACTCTAAGTACACTTCTCCAAAGCCGAGCAGCAATCTGTCCTCTCCAATCACCAAACTTCCATCAGAAGACAATCTTCACTAGCCGTATTTGCAGCAGGCCCTGATCAGCCCAGCATATCCTTCGGTTCTCAGACAGCTCTTCTGGCACACAGTGCTGCTCTGGTTGGTTACTGGGGGTGTCCCCAGCCACAGCACCTCAGCCCTCCCCTCCCTGCAAGCCCCAGCATTAGCGCTCTGTCAGCAGCACTCACGGTCTGTCAGCAAAACCGCAGGAGCTGCTGATTCAGAGCAACCAGTTATTATCATTCCCATCTCAGCCCTGGAGGATTTCACCCTGGGACACCCATGCCATGGCTGCCAGGCTTCCAAGGAGTCTGCTCCCACCGGAACTCTGGCATATGTCCTGCTTTACACTGCCAGTTTCAAATGCTACCCTGAGGTTTTGTCCTTAATATTTAGTGGCCACCTCTTGCAGAAAATCCCACCTGCCATCTACCAACTCAAGAGCCACCGCTCACCTCACACCTGTGACAGAGGGAGCCAATCCCTCTGACACACTGCTGTCTCCTGGAAATCCAACACAGAGTCAAATCCTTCTAACCAAGGCTGGATCCCTTGGGAAAACATTTGACAATAAAATGATAATAAAACTCTGCTAAAAATAGCAGCTTGCAAGGAAAACATTCCCTGATAGTGAGAGCTGTGCTATCTCCTGTGCACCCAGTAATGTAGACGTGGAATGGATTACGGACAACAGTGCAAAGTCCCCTCTAGTTTATAAACTTCAAATCCCAAAGACAACCCTGGATGGTAAAGCCTCAAAATATGACAAAAATTACTGAGTCTTGCCCAGTTTGTACTAATCTCACATGATGGGTAGGAAGGGACCACTGGGGACCATCCAGTCCAAACCCCCTGCTCAGGGTCCTCAGAGCACATCACTCAGGATTGCATCCAGATGGATTTTGAGTGTCTCCAGGTAAGGAGACTCCCCACTGTCTGGGCAGCCTGTGTCACAGGCTGTGTCACTGTGACAGCTCAGTCACCCACACAAGAAAGCTCTTTATATTCAGGTGGAAATCCCCATGTTCCAGCTTGTGCCTCTCGCCCCATTTTGTAGAGCCTGACTCCATCCTCCCAACCCCTCCCTTGAGCTATTTATCCACATGGATACGATATCCTGCATTTTCAGCAACGTGCACTAGGAGCTGCCGGTATTGCAGTACAAGCCTCTAGCCAGCAGCTTTGCTTTAAAAGGAGAGCTTGTAATTTGAAAATAAATCAACGTAAATGCAGGAAACACTGGCACAGACTGCCAAGAGAAGCTGTGGATGCCCCATCCCTGGAATTTTTCACAGACAGGTTGGGCAGGACTTGGTGTGGTGGAAGGGGGGCATCCCCCATAGTGGGAGGGACGAAATTATCTTTAAGGTCCCTTCCAATCCAAACCTCTCCACGAACCCACTGAACTTACAAACATGAGGACTGTGGGAACATGGTCCACTTCAACGTAGGGGTTTTTGTAGAGCCACATCTCCTCGGGCTGCACCACGCGCTGGAAGGGCGGCAGGAACTCCATGATCCTGGAACAATACAAGCACATGAGCCCTGCAGCGGGCGCGGCGAGGCGCTGGGCGGGGGTCCCGCACCCACCCGAAGGTGGCGAGCAGCAGCGCCCGCAGCGCGGTCTCGGCCGCCAGCTCCGCTCGCCGCATGGCCACTGCCCCGCCCGCGGAGCCGCCGGGGCGGAGCCCTGCCCGGAGGAGGGACCCCGCAGCCGGAGTCCCGTTATTCCCCCGCCCCGCCCCGAGACGGAACTGACTCATCTCATCATTGGAACATTCAGAACGATTTATTGAAGTCAACCTCAAGCAAAAATTTCAGATCAGTTGGAATGTCATTAAAAACCTTTCCGAAGGAATCTTCACGGGAAAAAAAAAAAAAAGGAAAACAAAAAAAAAGGAAAACAAACCAAAACCAAAACCAAAGAAAACCACATCTGATTTCCAGAGTATTTGTAAAACAAAATAAAAAAAAGGCAACATCTCAGTAAATAGAATGTACAAAAATTATATGTTCTACCATCACACACAGTCAGTAAGAAGCTAAAATATTACAGGCAAGTCTCGATACGCTCTACCTAGAGGACAGGAGCTATCTATGTACAGGGAACCAGCTTTACAGGCTTCACACTATGCAAGAGGACAGAGGCCAACACAAACCCCCAAAATATCGGATATCTCAAAGTCTATGCGGCAACATCAAGTCATGATACAGTAATGCCCCATGGAATCAGACACTCCTCGTTAGTGTCAGGGCTGCATCAGCATTCAAAAACTCTTCGATACCGACTTCGGTGAATATCGATGCTTTGCTATTAAAGACTCGAGTGATTTCATTAAAATAACATTTCACAGAATCTACAAAGTTTGTTACAGATAAACAAAGTCTACAGAAATAACGACTCTACAAAGGTCCATCTTACAGAGCACGTGGGAATGGAGACGGATCTGCCAGGATCTGTGTTGTGCAACATCACTCGCGTGGAGACAAACAGGTTGGGGTCCTCACAGCACCCCGAATGCAAACCCTCAACACCCCCGACCACCCAGCTCGAATGGGATGTGAGCAGCCCGGGGGCTGCGGCAATGCCGTCGACTCATTGGAAAAGTGACACCAGAAATGAGATACAGATCCACCTGGGAATAGGGAGTGTGGGGATTCATCCAGTCTGTTTATGACCCAAAAGCGAGAGAGAACTGCAAGGTAGGGGGCTCCCAGGGACCCCACACAGCTGGGATCTCCGGCGGTACCCCAGGCAGCCACCTGCCCCTGGAACTGGTGGGGGCACAGGGACAGCTCAGCCCCAGAGAACAGGGAGTGGTGAATGGCTTTGGCAAATTCACACGGTTTCCCTTTTTTTATTCACATTAATCACAGAAATCCCCTACACAAAGCACAGTTCCAGCTCCCCCGCTCCTGCTCTGGAGCAGTGAGACCCCCCCCAAGGGGAACACAGACCTGAGTTGTTCACTCAGAAATACAGCATCACAGGGAACAGCTTTTCTTTTCTTCCTTTTTTGCCTTTTTTTTGTTTTTCCTTTTTCCCTTAGAACAACACTGGGAATACATCCAACATGTAGGAGTGTATCGTAAGTGCAAATGTTTTTGCTACACAAAGAGAAATGGCGGGGAAAGCTGATGGGAATGGGAAGCAAAGGGACAGCATTGCTCCAAGGTCGCTGTCTCCCACACAACACCTGGTGAACACACACCTCCGAGACAGCTGCTTCCAAACGCTCCCGTTTGCCATGGATCCACTGGACAGCGGGAGCAGGAAGGAACTTGGGGGAAGTCAAGGACATTTTCAATGCAGTATACAAAAAATTATGTATAAATAAAAAAGCTGTAAAAGGAACCGCAGAGCTTCAAGTACATTAAACCCTGAATTCAATGAGGCAGAGGTTTCCATGTTAAAGTGACTTCTCCGTACCAGCATCGGACACCCCCATCCCCCCCTCCCCCCTCCCTGCCCACATAATTCTGTAAAGTTTCAATATATACAGATTTTATGCTCATTGATAATTATGTCTAGTAATTGTGTCTTTCCCATTCTATCCTGGAATTAAAATAAAAGAAGGGGTTTTTTTAGACAAAGGCCAAAAATCCACATTCCAGCCCTGTTACTCCATTTGAACTGATTCTCCAAGACCATGTGGTGACCAGACAAGGTGAGTTGCCCACAAAATTTCCTTCCTGAGCTGCAAATGCCTTCAACAGTCTCTGGACAGGACAAGTCTATACAACAGTCTGACAGCTACAACAGCTAGTGCTTGCACCATGTGTTCAGGAATGGTGGAACCAGCCTCTGCACCACTAGAATCACAGAATCATGGAATTCCTGCTTCTAGACTCGGCTGATCACGGGCTGCAGGTGCTCAGGTGCAGCTGCAGAGGAAAAGCTCCAGTAAACCACAAACGCTGTTCCCTGGGCAGAGCAGCTCAGGCACCGCCCAAGTGCCAGAGGTGGAGGCAGAAGGTCACCAGAAGTGTGGGGCCACCCCAAAAATTTAACACAAAAGTAAGGGAAAAGCGTGCCAGTGTGCTCCCATGAAGGAGTAACAATGTGCTGGGACAGCACAATGCAATTCTCCACCAAAAATCACCAGTTCTGTGGATTTCCTCCAGGTCTCAGCATGAAACAACCAAACTATCCAAGATTCCTTATTTTGGAGCCCACACAAATTAATTCAGCAGCTGCCTCTGGCTCTGCTGAAGCCAATCCATCAGAACATCTGTGGAATCTTTTCCTTACAAAGGAACTGCACTAAGGAACTACATTCTGGTTAGTCAGTTTACAAAGACATAGTTAAAATGTGCACATTAACATCTGAGTCTGGCACTCAGAAAAGCCCCTCCAATCACCAAGATCCTCTGAACCAGCCTTTCCTCATCTCACAGTGTTAAAGCTTTTTAAAAGATTCACCTTCTCTCCAGTTCAGAGTTTTGTTCACAAACTGCACAACCCCACAAACTATCTCCTGTTTTCCCTTCTGAGTCCAAGCCCAGCTATTGGCTGCTATGAAACATTTTTTGGTGGAAAAAGAAGCACCTGCAAGAAGTTTGAACACAAAGTGGACCAAGACGTCAAGTGGCACAGGAGGAACAGCAGCCTCCATCACAGCATTTAAGTTTTAAGCCTTCTGTGCCCTCCCTGTGTCTTGTGCCCTGGCACAGCACTGTGGCACAGCCAAGGTGGCCACCAACAGTCTGGCTCCTGTCCAGCGCTCCCAAGGTGTCCTGATGCTGCCACACCACTTCCCTCTGCTCAGCAAATCACCACGGACACAGAAGGAATGGAGCAGGTCGGTGCACTCACACAGCAGCATGATATCAACAACATATCTGATATATATACATATATATCAGCTGATATCTGCAATATGAGAACGCTCTGACTTCCCAAGAGAAAAATCACTGAACATTATCAAGCCTAATAAATAATATAAAGTGAACACCTCAGGCCCTATAGATGCGGTAGCAAGAGTTGTGTTTAGAATTTTCTGAGAAGGTTAACATCCTTAATAAGAGCTTAAAAAGAGACATTTCTCACAAAAAACGTTAAGAAAAATAAAATCCTTTTTGTAATTTTTTTTCTTTAAAAATACCAAAATCCAGCTTTCCAGCAGGGTTAGTGTCAGACCCTCACCAGAGCACTGCCTACAGCATGAAGTGCTTTAGAGATCCCAAGAGCTGCTGCCCCAGGACTGCCCCGGACACCGACAGGTTCTGTCACCCCAGGGAGGTGTGGGCAGATGCTCCAGGCCGAGTCCATGGCATTGCAGCTGCTCATGGACTGTAGTGTATCTATCATTCTACAATTGCACACACAAAAAACTCCCTCTGTACATAAATTTGAAGATGAGAAGGACACCAGGCAGAGGCAAGACATGTTCTAAATTCAACGTGGACTTTTTCAGCCTATTTTCTTCATCTGAGAAGTCTCCGTGTTCCTGTGGGTTTGTGTAAGTAGTTTTCCAGAGAAAAGGTTCTTAATTCCAAGGCTCAATTCAGCCAAACACCATCAACACTTGATTATTTTCAATACCCATGAGCAAAGGCTGGCAGAGAGTAGCTATTATCAGTACACAAATCAGAAGTACTCGCTGTACCAGGGCAGGGGGGACACACAGTGCTCAGCGAGATCGTGGGCTGGGGGGGAAAGAGTCACCAAAACCAGCTCCAGCCTGGGGACACCAGTGCCCCATGGCTCCTTGTACAAAAAAACATGGAGGAAGATAGGTAAGAAAATCTGGAGCAAGAGCCAGCCTAAGCTACTTCGAAAGCCTCACTGAAGAAGTCTGTTTCTCTGATTAACAGAGGAAATCCAAGAGAGAACCATCTCCTGAGGCTTCAGCTGGCTGCTGGGATATGGCCCCTTACCCAGACACAAAATACCCTGTTCATTGAGGAAGTGCTGAGATGTTCCTCAGCTCCATTAACAGTGAAGATTAAAATTAGAAGACCTCTCTCAACAACAACAACAAAACCTTAACATTCAGTCAAAACCAACGTGCACATGGGTCAGGTCCCTCATGTGCCCAAGTCTCCCTGAAGCCAAGGGGAGCCTGAGAAGGCAGGACTGAAGAATCACACTCAGTAACTGCCACCAAACCAGTGCAGACATGGCAGAGGATGCACCCACTGGCAGGACTGACTGCAGCTCTGACCAAGGCTGGGAGCCTCTCCTGCTTGGGAGGGGTTTCCAAAAGAGGTGGGATAAAGAAACAACCATTGTGCAATTAAACTCTGAATTTCCATCTGTCTGCAAACACCCAATACAGCTCTGAAGCAAGGAACCACCATTTCTTCCCCACTGCCAGCCCTTTTGCTAGGAGCACGTCCCAGAAGTCACATACCTGATTTTTCACAGGAAAAGCTTCACAATAAAATTCGTAAGTAAACATGAGAGACAACCTACCTTCTCCAATGCCTTTAACAATAAGTACTGGAATAGAGGCATTTCAGAGTCACCTGGTCTGACACCCACACCTGTCTGTTTGGCATCTCAGTGTTAGAGAGAGGAGTGGCTTTGCTCTTTCCATAAACTAGACACAAAAGTTACGTTGGTTTCACTGTTTTGTTTTTAAAGACGCGTTGACTGATCAAAGCCAGATCTTCAACACCCTTTCAAAATTAAATAAATAAATATGTGGCTATGCTTTGCTTTCTACACTCGAAGAACATTATTTTAAACAGAATATTCTTTTCATTGTCAAAAGGTCTACGGTTTTCTTCAAAGGCCAAGACGTTCCTGGTTTCCAACAGTAAGAGCTGCTGTAGCACATTCAAGAGTAAAAGAAAGACCAAACATAAAAATCAAACACCACTGCCTGGTCCTGTTTGCTCAGGTCAATGGTCCCATTCCAGCTCACACACAATGGCTCCGAGGACAAAGCCAAGTGTGGCATCACAGTCTCTCCAAGTTCGCCGCCTGTTGCCCCTCTTCTCCCCTCCCGCATTTGTTTTTAACCAAATTCACTCCTTTGCCTCTTCCACAGCATTCTGTGCTTCCAATTTGCACTTGATCTTGCTCCAGTACTCAGGTGCCACAGGAGATTTGGGGTCGTGTGCGGAGCAGCAGAGGCGGCCGTCCAGCGCCAACGGCACCAGGGCTCCCTTCTCGTGATCCTTACAGAAGGAATGGGGGCAAAACTCACAGAAGGAAACGGCAGGATTGCTACAGATGTCGCACTGATGCCACGGACATTCCCACTTTCCTGAGGATGGGAGGAGAGAGAAAGGAAGCTGGAATTAGTGCACTTTGGAGACTGGCCTTTAACGCTCACTCCATGTTGGCATTGCTCTGATGAAAGCAAAGAAAGTTCAGAAAAATCAGCTGCTACTTCTGCTTCTCATGTACAAGAATCTGACTGAACACAGCTCTATTTTGCATTTTTTTAGGCCTCTCTTGGTCCAGAACAAAGCTGTATGCATAACCAGAGCTTAGAACAGTCAGATCTACCACCTTGGGCATCAAAACACCAAATGCTCTTACAAGATGGAGCTTGTTTTGTACATTTTACTGATTTGTGAGCATCTCACATTGCCCTGAACACTGCTCAGAGCATACCTCCAACGGAAGCTTTAGTTCAGCCCTACACATTCTGCTGGCTTTGTTAGTGTTTGAACTGTCATTTGACTTGTGACCTAGGACACCAAGATGACGCTCATGTTTCAATCAAAAAAAGAGGAGGAAGTTCCTCTCCTCCTCAAGAAGAAGAGGAACAAGAACAACATTACAAAACATGACAAAGCCTCTGCCCATCGATCCTATTTAGGAACAGTCACCTGCTAAAACAGCTAAAGGAACAGTACTGCTCAAAGTGAGTGGTATTGCAAAGGCAAATTTGGTGCATTTAGTGCAAACGAGCACTGCGTTTCATGCATTTAATGTAAATGAACGCTATTTTATGTACATGAATGCTGCATTTCAGCTCCAACATTGTCTTGCAGCGGGAAGAAAAAGTTGAAGAGGAGGTGCCATGTGACTGCTCTTACCAAAAGGGGGTTGAGTCAGGTTAAGGCATAGGAGGTGGTATGCTTTGGGACAGTCCTTCTTATCACACATGACCAGCTCTCCCCCATCTCCACACTGGAAACAGTTATCTTCATGCATCTGCTTCTGTTCTGTTTTTATTTTCCGTTTCTTCTGCTTTAATTTTGCGTTTTTCACTTTCTCTTCATTTGCCGTTGCAAACGCTGTCTAAGAAGGACAAAATCGCAACACAGAATTACTTATAAATCCCTGGCATTGAAGTCAATTTTGGGTTATTATTTGCATGAACTCTTCTTAAATGAGATCCATTTAAAATAGTTTTTAAGCTCTAAAAGCCAGAAGTGCTCATTCAGATGGTTCTGAATTAACTTTCCCCCAGCACTGAAGGGCACACCAATAAAATCTTTAGAGACTTTCAAGAGTAGAAAGCATTAGATAGGCTAAAGAGTGAAATAAATCAAAACCCTCTTTGCTCTACAAAATTTCCGGATTTGGGAGGAGAAGCTTCAGTTCCATCCATGTACCTTCGGACGCACACCCAGGAAGCCGCTGCAGTTTTCTGCTCCACAGTGACACTCAGTCCTGCCATTGCCCAGGCAATCCAGGTTGTAATTGAATGTTAACTCCATTCCTAAAATTTAAAGAAAAACCATTCACCCACACAGACGTTGAGGGAAGACAGGCCTGTGACAGCGACATTTCATTAGCATTTTTAACCGTAAGACCCCTACTAAAACTGGAACCTTAAATACCGTCTCCACTCCAACAAATGACTAAGTTCTTAAACAGTTCACTGGTATTAATAACTTCAAAGCAAAAAATACAATTTCAAGTGAGGAACTTGGCCATTGCAAGACAAAAGCAAACATGCCAAATAGTGCCATCCTTTTACCTGCAGGAATGTCACAAAGCGCAAACAGTCCAACTCTAATGTCACCATTCACTGTCCACTTCTGTGTTTCACAGTTTGGGTTACAACTATGGTTCATAAAACGAGAGTAGTTCCCCTTTGGGCCTGCATCTATTATTCGGTCCTTCAAGGAAAAAGACAAAGATGTGTTTAGTACTTAACAAAGAAAAAGGGTTTCCCGTGGATGAGTGGCATTTGCTATCGAATAAGACATAATATTCACCTTGGTTACAGTTAGCATATAAAAATTGGTGACACTGTTCTCGTGAGCACGTTTGATCCGCAGCCTGCACTCCTCCTCATCAATCAGCTCCCCAACATATTCATTCACAAATTCACCCTGCAAAGGAAAGAAGAACAGAAGTAAGAAATCTGCGCATCCTAGTCATGATGATAAAGGGAAGCAGCAGACAAAAAAGCATTTCCTATAAAAAAATACTCTAATCATCACAAAAAGTGTTACACTTTAGTGGTCTAGTAGGCACAATGTGAATATGTGCACCAGGAACTTGCTGTCTAAGCAACAAACACACTCAGAATGAAAGGCAGCCCTGTTACTCCATTCACTACACAAGACAGTTGTCAGGTCTCTAAAACCCTTCCAGCTTTCCTGCTTTCTTTCAAAGAGGACAATGTGACAATATCCATGGGCTCCTCAGGAAACAGGAACTGTTACAATAAGTATTTTTACTCTATACTTCACTTTTATTAGGACTCTAATAGTCAACAAACTCAGAACATTTGCAGTAACAGAGTTTTCATGAAATGCAAATTTCAAAAATTGTCAATTTAATAAAATTAATGGCTAAACCTCATGTTTAAGAGCAGGCCAACAGCATTTTCTAAGGAAAATCAGAGGTACTGGAACGTGACTGACACCTCAATACAAGGAGCCACCAATGCACTGGGTATCACTCTGTGCAGCCAGGCAGCTACTCAGGGGTTAAAACACTTACAACAGTGCATTCACTGGAGATACAGAATGCAATGTGTTCACCTAGACCCACCCTGATGGCTGTCACAGCCTCGTCCTGGGTCACTCTACCTTTTTAATACTCCTTTTGGTCCTGAGGCCCCACCCGCGGCGCTCGGTTTTGATGATCTCGGCGTCAGGGTAGAGCCTCTTGGTGAAGCACTGGTTCTGGCAGCGCTCCCCGGCCGGGCACACCTGGGGGTGGCACTCGTACTGCAGCATCCTGTTCAGGCACTCCGACTCCAGCCCGCACGGGTTCTCGTCTGATGGCTTGCAGTTACACCGGGGAATCTCTGACAGGTCGGCCACCTGGATCTGAACCTTCCCGATCACCTTGTTGGACTGGGGAACAAAGGAGGAGGAGAACAGAGGATGAAGACAATGCACTGGGAACACAGTGTCAACAACTGACATGAAAAGGCAAAAAAAAAAAAAAAAAAAAAGAGATTTCATCTTGTGTTCTATGGTACTATAAAACAGAACAAGAGATTTGTGAAAAGAACAGTAACATGATATACGTGAATTTCTTTAAGCTTCCATTGTTGAAAATCCTGGTGTAAGTACATAACTTAGAATCACAGAATGGTTTTGGGTTGGAAGGGACCTTAGAGACCATGCAGTCCCAACCCCTGCTATGGGCAGGGACACCTTCACTAGACCAGGCTGCTCCAATCCCCATCCAAGTCACCCTTGAACACGGTCAGGGATGGGACAGCCACACCCTCTCCAGGCATCCTTAACTCATGCACAAGGCAACTTCCTCATACAAACGATAAAAATAAAAAAAGAAAGAAATCAACTCACTTTAATGTGTTTATAGGGTGGAGGTTTCCTTGAATTCCTTTCAATTTCCAATGCTTCTTTGCTTTCTCTTTGTGCTTTCAGTTCCTGGAAACGCTTTGCTGCTTCTTCAAGTGCTGTGCAAGGAGTTCAGAACAGAAAGTAATTAGCCCCAGCTGCTGCTAATCAAACATGTACATGCACATGTATTTACTTATTTTTTTTTTTAAGGCTAGGAACGGAACTCTTTAACAAAAAGACAAGTTAAAATCAGTTATTGCAGTTTATCATTAATTTATTATCAGGTATTTTCAGCAGGTACTGAGATACTGAACAATGATCCCATGCAGCAGAGCCCAAGCTCCATCTTAACACTTCTCAGTTTGTGGAAGAACTGAAGTAGCCCACAACAACACACAATGAGTAGGCACTTAAAGAAACACATTTTTATCTGCAGTCAAGGGATCGACACAATGCTTGGATTTCACATGAACACAGAACACTAGTCACATAATATTCCCATGCAGGTTAAGTGGTGATGGAGACACAAACACGTGGAATTTTTGTCATAAACCACTATAAACTTTGTTTGATTTTACCTTTCTTGAAGGTCTTGTTAATACTAGTTTGCCCCTCAGCAAAGCTTTTATCTCCTTCAACATAAGGGAAAACTCTGCCCTGGTGTACCCAATAGTAGTCATGTGAACCAAAGAAAAATACTGGGAAGTCCCCGATATCATGTTTGAGGCCCTGTATGTTGAGAGGCACAGACCTGGGATTGCAGATCTCTGCTGGCCACCACCTGCAGAGCAAGAGAAAAAAGAAGAATGTAAGTCCCCTGAACCAGAGCTTCCCAGTTTCCCTAGTAGGACTGAGAAATAAAAGCCAGTTTTCCTTTCTTAAGGAAATGAATTCCTTCCTCACACAGCCAAGGCCCACTGGCAATGCCTGGAAAGCTCCATGCAAAACACAAGCAAAGTTTTCACTCCGAATTTTGGAAAAGCCTTCTAAGAACATCTGTGGCCTGGGAGTGGGTTTCTATGATCACCTGTAAACACCTGTATGGCTGCAGGTGACTAAAGGAAACACCAGCAAGGAGAGCTGGGTTCCGAGCCAGCCCCTGCTTTCCCACATCATGACCACGGTCTACAGAGCAAAGGTGTGTGCAATCCAGAGTCCATCACTGCCTGGGAAAAGCAGCAGCATTGCATTTCAAGGGTGACATCCATGCCTGGCACAAAGCAGAGGAATTATTGGACTTCTAGCTCTTGTTCGTGATGATTGAGCTGCTTTATCTTCCTGCAATTCCAGAGTACATGAAAAGATCCAAAGCATTAAAACCCCCAAAGGGTGAACTTGCCTGTAATTCCCAAGCTTGACCCAAACGATCTGCTTGTACCGCAGCTTCTTCCCAGCTTTACAGTCATTGCAATTCCAGCATCCCTCAGGCATTTCTATGCTGAGACATTCGGGGTGGAAGGAAGCTGGGCAGGACTCACAGCACAACAGTTTGCCACCTTGAAACAAAGAAGCCCTGCTTGATTTGTAGAAGTCAGGATTTGCTACCCCCTGTGCACAGCAATCAACATTCATTTTAAATGATCCACTCCACATTCCCATTGCCCCACAGAAAAACGGCAAAAGAAAGGAATCAAGTCAAACTTAACAATGTTGGTTAAAAAGGACTGTGCAGTGTTTAATCTAAGATGGGATTCTTAACTGCATTACATAAAAAAGCAGCTGAGGACTGAAACATGAGGTGAGTTGGCAGGGGGACGCACTGCAGCTGGGAACAGTGCTGCCAGCTTTTAGTTCTTTGGTGATGGCCAAAGCAACCAC
The DNA here is from genome assembly GCA_013397935.1 of Dasyornis broadbenti. Classification (NCBI taxonomy): domain Eukaryota; kingdom Metazoa; phylum Chordata; class Aves; order Passeriformes; family Dasyornithidae; genus Dasyornis; species Dasyornis broadbenti. Next base: position 410,346 of record VZRN01003000.1, read on the forward strand.
AAAACTCCACATTTTTAAAGAATCCTTTTTCAATCAACATTGCTCTGACTGAATCCCCAGCAATCATTAGCGAGCACCAATCCCACAGCCTATAGGTTGATCAATACTTTTCTGCTGCAAGGACAGGAAAAATAATTGTAATAAGTGTGTTTATTCCACAAAAAGTTTACCAGGATGAGCCCAGTACATAAAGCAGAATGAGACACACACATGTTGTCCCCATCCCAAAAATTCCTGGTGCACAGAGAAAACCTCAGCATCTGGGATTTTCATGAATTTCTGACGTTTACACTTACTTGGGCAAAAGTTATTTTGGTTGGCTCACATTTTGGATGATGTATTACATGTGGAGAGCCACAGCACATCTCTAAGCCACCCTCAGCAAAGTCGCTCATATAAGATGACTTGATACATTACACATACTGTAATATTTCATATATGTAGGTATATAAAACATACATATACATTCTTATACGTATATATATTTTAAAATTAACAAGTTTTTGTGTCCCATATGGAAAATCTGGGAGTGACTTGAGAGTATTCAAAGCAATTTTCAATCACAATATCAAAAGAAGTGTAAATAGTAACTTTCAAACCTTTACCAGAAAACTTTGTCCACCTATAGACTTCCCAAATATCATTGCATTAATTGATTGTTGCATGTTACAGTGAGCATTCCTTAAACAATCCAGTTGCATGACCAACACTGTATTTCCTCTGCTAAAAGCAGTAAAATCCAGTCATATGGATTTTATCCTCCAGAGCTCCCCAAACCCATGATGAAATTTTTAAAGTATTTTTTACAAACATAATTTCAGAGGAAATACAGACAAATTACTGAAACATTATCCAAGATGAGAAAATGCCAAGAGATGCAAAAATCAAACAAAATCAAACACAAAACTGTCAATGCTAAGCAAGAGAAAACCCAACATTGCTCTCAGGATGCATTAGGCAGATATGGCTCAAGCTAAGCACAGGGCTCAAAATAATTCTTGTTTTCAGGAATTACAGGACTACTGCAAGGCATCGATCTCACAATGCTCAAAGCGACCTAACTTGGGCTGGGTAATGGGGCACCGGCTCTGAACGCTCCCGGGGAACCAAATTTCTGTGGGGAATGAAACGTTACATTTGAGCATTGGACACAGACAGCAGGAATTGCCCGGGGAGGGATCTGGAGAGGCTCAGCCCCCCTCAGCGGCAAGGATGTGACCCCCATCCAGAGCTGCGGAGTCAGAGCCTGGCTGTGGCAAGGACCCATCCCAGTGGGAAGGGACAGGGACGGGGCACTACTATCTTGGTGGTGGAGGCAGGACACAGGGCCCAGGGACGAGTGGGGACACACACAGGCCAAAGCTCGCTGCCTTCCCCCTCTGGCACTCTCTGGATGGACACGATACCCACCCTCATCCAGCCCCAAACACCCTCACTACTCTGAGGGTTTGCACAAGATCCAAAGCAGCAAATGTCCCTCTGCTTCCAATCAATTTACGAAGTGGTTTTACATCATCCAGGTAAATACTGAACTGCAGCAATATCAAGATTCATCTACTTCCTTTTCACATTGCTGTGCAAACAGCTCCCTGAACCTGGAATAGCTCAGGCCAGATAGAGAGTGACCGAACCTCTTCCAAGGAGAATTTAGTGACAGCAATTATTTTAAGCCCTTTTGTAATTTAAAAAAAAAAAAAAAAAAAAAAAAAATTGCCAACAACATGAACACAGGCTCACAATAACCATGAGTGAAGATCACTGAAAGCAGTCAGTGTGGGGACAAGCAGACATTTCTCCGTTGATTTAGAGAGAAAAAAATAGAAAAAGCAAAAGTAAATTAAAGAGAAAGAAACTATTTTGGTTACCTTTCTCACATTTCTTTTTGGAAGCTGACGAAGGAGGAGGAATCATAGGTAATTTCATCAACTCAGCACGATTTGACTCATTCAGTAGGTAGTGGGACTTATAGGCATAGGAACTGAACAGGGGGTCTGAATGGTCCTGCACTACCAGCCCTATACGAAACAAACAGAAAGAGATGAGTTGCAATGAAACTACCCATGATTCCGTGAAGGAAAAATCAAATAAACCCAATGAACACCTCTAATGCGTTATGTGGGAATGAAAAAAGAATAAAACGAAGAAAAAGGAGAATCTGAAAAAGTTTCTGCACTAATAAAGAGGTTGCACTGGAGAGACTCAAACTTAACTGGAAAATCTCGTAATGAATATGCTGCTTCTAAGTGGAGCTTCAATTGGTTTTTCGCCCTTCTTTTGTGCATTTATAGACAAGCACAAGAAAAGCAATGAAGTTTGAATCCGTGAGATCCCCTCTCCCTCTCACAGGGCAAAAGGAAGCTCCTCTGCAGACCCAGCAGTGAGGGTCACCGCAGCAGGGTCATGCTCTGAGCTGGGGCTATAGACAGAACAGATGTTGGGAATAAGAACTCACCACCCCACTCACTACAAATCTATCTCTGAGATCTTGCCTATGGAAGTGTTTTGCCTCTGTAGTTGTGCTGGAGAGCAATGAGGGTGTCAGTGTTCTGCAAGGCACAAAGGGAGAAGCACAGATGGAGGTTCTGCCCTAGGCCATGGTGGTGAAACTCCCCCACCCAGCCTTCCCAGGGCTGCTCCAGAACAGCCCAGCACTCTGTTCCCTAAGTAACTCCATTCCAAAGCAGGCTTTTGCAGTTGTCTGTCCTGCACCAAGAAGAGTTTTCCCTTGTTACTCCGAAGAGCCAGGCAGCCCAGGTGAGAGCCCAGAGCTGTGGAACAGAAGCGCTTGGCCAGTAACTCACAGGAAGAGCAGGGCAAGTGAGCCCCAAAGAAACAGGGAAGATGAGCTACCAAGAGAGCTCCCAGTTCTCTCCCTGGGGGAGACACAGCTGAGGGCTGTAGAGACGCTCTTGGATGGTGCCTAAAATACTGCTGTAAGAAGACTGGGGTCAGCCCATCTGGACACACATCCTCAGAAGGATTCTTAAAACAACAGAACCGACACATGCAATCAGGTGAACTGTAATATGCTGATTGGAGGGTATTGCAGGCTGCTGAATAAGAAGTCTTTAAATATCTCATATTCCAAGTACCTCACTGTAAGCAAGTTTGTATATTTTACACATTGTCTCTCATCTACATTTCTCACTTCAGTAACTGCATCTAAATACAAAGTCTCTACTTCTGATAGCAACTAACACTAATTAAATCACCATTGTCACAGAGATGCCCAAGGCCTTCTAATGCATTCAGTTCCCCATTTCCTTCTGAGCAGGTGCTCAGAGCTCCTGCGCCAGGTACTGTCGTGAGTACTCTGGCTCCTGATTCCAGCCAGGCCTGGTGGAAACAAATCCCTCAAGAATGTTCTAGATGAACAACTACAGAGTTGCTCTAAGACACGGAGGATTCAGGCAGTGGCAGTGGTTTGTAACCGTTCAAGTTCTCCTAATTAAGACCTGGGGAATACACAAGGACAGGGAATTCCATCTGCCGGGGCTCAAGAGTTTATTTAGATGACCAGGAGAAAATAAAGACTTGTGCAGTTTCATCTCTGATGAAGCCAGATTCAGGTATAAAGAGAATTACTAGAAAAATGTGAAACGGAAAAAAAATAAAATCAAAAGCATGAAAATTTCCTTCTGCATTTCTTGCCGTTCAGAGGCCCGTAATTATTACTCTGCTCTTGCAAAGTCAAGGCAAACTAAACTTCCACCTGAACGAACACAAGTCAAAACAAGTAACTTCAGGATCCAGCTCACTTTGATTTCCCTATTAGTGACTCTCAAGGCAGCTGAAGAGAACACATCCAATATAAACTGCTGAGATTCTGTAGAAGGTACATATTAATATTATTCCAACATCTAAGAATAATGGTACTTTTGAATCTTAAGACCAAAGCAACTGCTGCACCGACATTTTTTTAAGCTGCTCTCTGGCAGAACCCTGGTGACTGAAGAGCCATAAAAGTAACAAGTGGGGGGGAAAAAATTAAAAAGAAAAAAAAAGAGAACTTTGACATATGGAAAAGCCCAGCATGAAACTTGCTCACACAGTATTGCTAAAGGTTTTCTTTCAAAGTTCTCAAATGTGATGGCAGTTATAAATTAAAATGAGGTTTTCTAGTTCATGAGTAAATCCTACCTTTTAGCCTTAAAACTTCAAACAGTTTTAAGTTCATAGTAGAGAAAGAACCCCCTTATGCTTAATACAGTGATTAATAACACAGCAGCCACTCTCAGCATGCAACGGCTGGAATTGGGGGATTGGGATCTGCTTTTCTCTACTGGCAGAACAAGGCAGCCTGAGTGCCTATTGCTGTTTCTGACTATCAGCTGTTATGGACCAACACAAGTGGAATCTCATGAGAACTGCTGACTAAAATAAAAATATTAAAATTAATAAAAGTTAATTTAAAAAATAAAATCAAAAATTAAAATAAACATAATAAAAAATAAATAAAATAAATAAAACAAATAAAATAAAATAAATAAAATAAAATAAAATAAAATATCCCAGGCAGCATTTAACCCCAGCAAGCCCTAAGGGAGGAGTTCCTCATGAAACACTGTTTTTATCTCTAAACTGCACAAGTGAAAACAGAACTATAAAGCAGGGAAAAAACAAGTATCTCACCTCTTGCACAAACGAAACAAAAGCCTACATTTACAGCTGATGAGGAGTGAGTCCTTTTGGAATGGTTACTACAGATGAGGATGTGGGATGACACAAACAAGCTTCCTGCAGCAATGCAGCCATCTCCCGAGTGATAGGCAATGGGGCATCGCAGACATCTCGCCATGCGACCTGTCCAACAAAACACAGAGAAAGGCATGGGTCACCCGGGGACACAGCATCATTTGGGTTGGAAAAGACCTCCAAGACCATCGAGGACCACCAATGCTCAGGTCAGGATAGGGCAGAATTCCCCACAGGCAAATGCCAGGCTGGGTCTATTCCAATGGTAGTACTGGATTAAAGAAAGAAACAGCTACATCTTTTTTCTACAGAAAGTTTCACGAATATTACTCCTTAACTTTCACCTTAAAATTGTTAAGAAAAACTTCCATCATTCTAGAGTCTATTTGTTTGGTTTAAACATTTTGGTTCGTTTCTAAAAGGATTTTTTTCCTTGAAAAATAGTTGATCACAAGGCCACTAAAAACTGTCTTTAAAAATCAACATTCCTTGGCCTTGTACTATGAACCTTTGGCTTCCATTAAACCCAGCACCAAGAGCTGACCAGGTGTGTGGATCCAGGTACACTCCACAGTGTCAGGCTGCCAGCTGCTTCCCACCCATGAGATATTTTAGTTAATGATCTCACTGAGGAGGAAACCCTCATCCCTTGCTGCACACTATGTTACAGAGAGTGCAACTGGATGAATTGTTACTGGGATGATGCAGCTGAGCTCCCACCGTGCATGGAGCAGCTGCCCTCACCTTTGCTGGCTTTATGCATGTCCTTGTCCATAGAGCAGGCAGTGCAGCAGTGCTGTGGGCAGCGGAAGCCCCGAGACTCGAACAGGGCCGTGGCAAACTTGCGCACACATGCCTCGTGGTAGAACTTCCCGCAGGTGCTGACGGAGCAGCGCTTCACATCTTTGCCAGGGAGCTTGCAGGAAAAGCACGTGTGCTCTCCTTGTAAAAGAAGGAATAAGGAAGCACAACTGTAAAAAGCCAATTGTGAGATACAGATATTGTCCCAAAAAATTCTGAAGCCAACAGAGTGTGAGCAACACAGGATCCTTCCCATCCAACAGGCACGTTGGTTACTGTGATTCACAATAACACTGGAGTTGTTGCTCACATAAAGATCTCTTATTCCAAGTAAAACTCTAAGCAGTTTATTACTTTTTTTTCTTATGAGGTACTTGCTAAGTGGAAAATGAGAACCTGGTCTCAGAGGCTAAAGAAACAGTGGAATAATCCAAACTTACTCCCAAACCCTCAGAAAGCACCATCTTGGTTTGCTCTGACTAGAATGTGGTGCCTGAGCAAAGGGGGAAATCCCTCCCAGCTTTCCAGGCACAGGAACACACTCACCATTCTTACACTCGGTGCAGATGAACTTTTCCTCGGGCACAGCCTTCAGGCCGAGACACTCCAGGTGGAACACGCTGCAGCACTCGCCATCGCAGGCCAGCAGCGACTCGCCGGAGCTCTCGCAGATCTGCAACAGGCAGAGAGCTCAGCAGGGAACAGGGTATCCTGAAACGCCAGTGATTGCCAGGTGGTAACAACAGAACTGCCTGGAATTGCTTCAGAACTAGAAAAAGGCAGGAGAACTGGACCTGGCAAGTCTCTGGGCCAAGGACAATCGCAGCACTCCCTGCACCTTGCTCTGGTAACAATGCAAGCCAGGACAGAGACAGGAGAAGCACTACAGGATCCACCTGGACTCCTCCATTTCTCAGGGAACAAGCTGCTCTTGCTCTTCAGGTCCTTTACAGCTGACCAGGAAACTGGCCAGAAAATTCCAGGATTTCCTTTTCAAAACACGGAGAAGTTCTCATTCTGCCCTATCCTGATCAACCATCTGGAATCTTCAAAAGGACCAGAAAATGGCATCTACTTTTTCTACTAATGCTGGTGGGTCTGGATTAGACATCACTTTCCAGCTGCTGAGCTTTCTGGCCTGCAGGAGGGCTTAGGAATCATTTAGTATGAATCATTTCTAGAAGACAAAAACTCCTAAAAGCCTGGATATTTTATCTGAGAGGTCGAATTAAGAGATATGGTTAAAACAATGCAGTGTAATATGAAAACTAACAGAAATGTGGGATACATATTTAGCATCCATTCATTTCCCAGTACCACCAGTTACCTGACAAACAGTATCTTTTCTACTTGTTCCAGTTCCTCTCCTGGATAAGCTGGAGTCCACCGACTGCACATCTGAGGCATCAGCGTCGGCAGCGGCTGAGGGGCTGTCTGAACGCTTCCCAAAACTGCCCTACAAAGAGGAAAAATCCACGGCACTCAAACCAAACCATTCCAAAGAACAACCACATGGGGTTTTGTATCAAACCAATGGAGGGGATTAGAAGCAAACAGACCAGGCCTTTGTCTTCAGACAGTAAAAGACTCGAAATTTGTAGAAAATAGTGTTCGCATATTACGCAATAATCAACTGAAAAGCCTCTTATACACTGACAGCTTGACCAGGTCCCTGTGAGAATCAATACACCTTTACCTGTAAATCATTGAGTCCTCTGGAATCGGAGTCAGACGTGTCCCTGTAGGCCGAGCTGGTCAGTTCCATGTCTGTGGACGCACGACTTCTCTTCTTTAAGGGTTTACAGGAGTCTGAAATCTCACTGGCACCTTAACACAACACGCTAAAATTAGTTTTAATATACGTTCTCTACTTTTTGCTTAAAATTAAGAAAGGAAAGAAAAATGAGAGCCTGGATTACATAATCTGCCTTAACTTTCAGTTTGCAATTTTGTTACTAGTTGAATTCTTCCTGAAAGCTCATTAATTGAAATCAACTTAGGCAGAGCTTTTCACAAACTTCTGAACATGGTGACATGGTGAAGGAAGGTAATAAATTGTCTCTAAGGGAGGATAAACCCTTAGGAGAGTTCATCATCCATCTTTAACTTTGGCTAAGCAGAGACTTTTAAAAACGTCCAGAAGGATTTATGCTGTAAGCACCTATGAACAAATACCATCCTTCCAGCAGCAATGCCCAAGGACCAGAACCCCAAACACAGCCTTGTCCCCAGAGAAGCTGAGCTCAGCCCCACAGAGCACCAACGGAACACGTGGCTCACACGGAACAAAGCTGCTGCCCAAGGGTCATGAGCCACCAAGTTCAGTCGAGTTCATTTTCACCTATAACTCACCTTTCTGCAACCCCGTCTTCACTGTTGCCAGTGGCACTGTTTCAACCTGTTTGAAAGGAAAATCCACAGTTAAAACCAGAGGAATGTTTCTCCCTAGAACCAAAAAACAAACAGATCAGTTCAAGGGATTAGAGTTCAGGTGGAAGCTGCCACTCCCTCCTCAGCCCGAGCTTCTGCATCCCGCTGGATTCACTCCTGCCTATGCTGGTGCCCAGAACCGCAGCAGCCACGGGTCACTAGCCAGGTCCTTTCACTCTCTCCCTTTGGCCATGAAGGTGACCGGAACGCTGTATCTGTGTCCAGCAGGCAGGAGCAGGGGCCTTTGGGCAACCACCCCTGATGCTTGTACAACCCCACACCTCTGTGAGCACACGTGTCCCTGGGCAGGGGTCACACTGGGCTAGTGAGACACAATGCGGGGCCACTCGGGTGCTCCCAGGAGCATTTCCTGGAGCTCCTGGCGCCCTTCCTCCCCGTCTAGAGCCCTGCACGGGCCTGGCCGGGTGCCCTGGTGCAGGGCTCTACACAGCTGGAACTCGAGGGCACAAACACTTCAGCAGACAAACGTAAAAGTTTACAATCTTGCAAAAGCACTTCCAGTCCTTGACCCTACGGAGAAGTTTAGGAACTGTTCTGCCAACATACATGGAAGATGTGGGAATTTGGAGACTGGATAATAATTACAGAAGAAAGCTGTTGCCTAAAATCCTGTTTTTAAGGTTAAGAATTACAAGTTATTTCTTTGCAATGTGGTTACATATGCATGGAGAAACACATTTAGTAAATATTTAAGGATTATTCTATAATTTTTTTAAAAAATATTTTATTTTGTTGTACAATAGGTAAAAACATACAGTAGAAGGATTTGTATAGGATACATTTTGTAATACAAATATAAAATCTAAACAATCACTTTTATTTCTCCACTAGTCACTGTAACAGTAGCATCAACATTTTGTTTTTCCCATTAATTGTACTCGTTCCAGTTTTAATTTTATACCAAGTTGTTGCAGACTAACTGGGGAATCAAGAAAACTTGACTTTGGGTAACAAATATTGTTGCATAATTGAAGAAGTTAGTAAGATTTTTTTTTTTTTTAAATATAACTTAATACATTCAAGGCTTTGTGCATTACAGTGGCCCTGGGTTTCACTTTAGTCAGATACTTCTCCTGAGAAAAGCACTTTAATGTCCATAGACTGAGTCAGCCAGTAAAGAGAAGCACATGAAGCTACCTGGGATCCATGAAGTTCATCTTGTTGGTTCTAATACCTTTGTTAAATTAAAAAACACTTACAAACATAAAATTACTCTTTTGAAAGGGGGAGGCTGCAACACCTCCTGCCAAGAGGCTCCAGGGAACACATCGGGTGTCACACACCCAACATTTAAATTGCTTTTAAAGTTTCAGCAAGAAACTGACTCGGGCTGGAGCACTCTGCTGCACAGCAGTGCAGAAATGCTGCAGTATTAAAGGAAAAATAAGAAAAACCCCCCAAAAAAGCAACAGGGTTCACTTTCAGTCTCTGAAGTGAAGGAAGTGCAAAACAAAGCGCAAAGGGCAAAGAATAAATTAAAGAGATAAAAATATTTTTTCCCCTTCCCATATAAATCTTCATCCTGACTCCCTCTTAAAAAATTCTCACTGGAAGAAGCTAAACATTTATATAAAATTCTCAGCTTTCAGACGGAGGCCCTTGATGAGGGAATCAACCATGCAAGGAGAAGAACCAACAACTTTGACAAACTTGTTAAAAGTGTATGCAGGTTTTAATACTTCTGTCCATCCACTGCACTCTCCTACTCATTTCCACGCAGAAATTTTTTACCATTAATATTTTTTTAAAGCAACAACATTTGTCTATCTGACATCCAGATTGAAGGAATGCCCTGTACATGTTAGAACTACTTCAGGAAAGAATGGTATATCCCAGAACTATTTTGCTGATGTCTGCCAACATGAAAGTCTGACTATTCATCTTTAAGTGAAATCATTCTTGAAGTCCATTTTCAGAAGCGGTCAAATTAATCACTCTAATTTCATATGAAAAACAAAACCTCAACACAAACCAGCAGCTTATCAAGAGCCAAAGGAAGGAATCTGGTGGCAATTCCATCCAAGAGAAATCACTGAAACAAAACCATTTTGCTCAGAACAGAAATCTCAAAGGAAACACGGCAGGTTCATTAGGAGTCATCCATCACTGCGTTCCCACTTCCATAGCCTGACTGATACTGAGAAGATGCCAGTAGCAGAGTCACAGCAATGGCATTGACAGGGGGATTTCATGGAGGATAGTCCAAACCGAAACCCGATGGGGAAAAATGAAGAAAAATAAAAAGGCACCAATATAAGCCACAACATTTATGAATACGATATATTTTAACTCTCTACATGGAGGAAGCCAACCTGCTCCTTTTTGATCTTCTTCTTTGGCACAACTTCAGTGGATTTCTCAGACTCGGAGCGGGTTCGAATCGATCTTCTCTGTTGCTTCTTTTCTATAGAACCTGAAGAAGGAAAAAGGTTTCCATTATACGATTCCTTGTATTTCTGAGGTACAGCAAGATGTGCAACACCAAACAGATAAAGGAATGAAACCAAGACTTTGTCCTCTTTTGAATGTTTTATTTTTAAATTCAGTTCCAAGCTATTGACCAGCTGGTGCTGTGGCTGCAGACACACGTTCTGATTCCAGAGACAGATCAGCTTCAGAAAACAGACACTAGTAACAGAGTGGAACAAAAGGCTGGAATCCAGCTTAGGGCAAGCAGATTTCCATAATCCATAATACACCTCTCAGGCACAGTCTTCACTTGGTTAATTTTGAACGAAACAATCCTCTTTGGTGTTTTGCAAAGGTAGCCACAACCAACTCCTTGAACAAAAACAAACTAGAAATTTCAGATGCAAAGCACAGGTTCAGGATTTCCCCCAAACAGACAGTTCTGTGCCCCCCCTTGGGGTGACAGCCTCTGTCACACAACAATTACAGCCAGCCCCCCACTGTACCACCTGCAGCCACACCAGACCTCAAAGCTCACCTGAAAGTTTTGAGGTGAAGAAAAACTCAGCACAAACAGAAGCATCGACCACAACGTGTTATCATCATTAATGAATGTGAAAACCAAGTTTTTAAAGTTGCCATATTTCTATTGCCATAGAAAACAAACTCAGATTAATGAAGGTTGTTGTGACATTTCAACAGATGAAAAAAGGGCTATTGGGTTTTTTTAGAACTAAGGCTGGCAAAATCAAAAGACTTTTCTGTGCTCCAGCACCTCTCAAACAGGCACATCGAGAACCACGGACACGACACTCAACACCACAGGCAGCTGTTGGAACAAGCACACAACTCAGAGCTGACAGAAAACTGGCACCTGAGAATTTACAATGAGCTGCTGAGAAGCATTATTCTGGGTTTTCAGTCTGGGGGAGTTTCACCTAAAGGAGACACAACTGTGAAATACTTTGTTTTCTTCCAAGCAAAACTGCAAACTCTCGGGAGCTGACTGTGCCAGACGGATGCACTGTTAGGAGCTATAAACCTGCCTGGTCTTGTCAGGAGATCAAGTATCTAGAGACACACACAGGCTTGAACCACACTGAAAGATAGCCTTGCAAAAGGACTTCAGAGAAAAAAATGAAAATTCCTCTTGATCCATTGGATAAGAATTTTTCCCATGGCTGCATGGCTCAGAAGTGTCTCAGTAACTAAACTACCCAGCTGGAAAAGTTAACAACTTACAATAACTGGATTTCTGAGGGGAAAATACTGGTTTTCTTCAAGGGAAAAAACTTTTGCAGTATATTAATTAATGAAAAATAGCAATTAGTTATTAATAATTTAGAAATTAACGACTGGTCAGCATCCATCATATTTGTCCACGTGTAACTTCTGGTTCCAATAGGCCCTATCCCTTAAGGGACTCACACAGCTGCAGTGGGTCTCCACTTTAGAGCTGGGGAACATCTTTTGTCACTTTGCTGTGTGACCAAAATCCTCTGAAGAAGCTTCAAGTAAATTTGAGCAGATATGACCAACAGTTACTTTAGCCAAGAATGGATTTTCTTCCTGTGCTGCCCCGCCGAAGCCAAGGAAATAAGATCAAGTCCTGGATCAGAGAACTCCAGAACCAGAGTGTCTAATGTTGGCTGACAGCAACACTGATCACTGCAACGGGCACTTTCTCCTCTTCCCGCTCTCCAAGGATCCAGTCATCACCTCCATAATGCTCCTATCCCATCTTCAGGCATATTTTCATCCAGAGTTTCAGGACAGATGTTGGACCAGCCCTCCACCTTGCTGGAGATAAATCCTAGTTCAGTGTCTGCAGACCAGAGGCACCAGGGATTCTCAGGGCTGCTCTTGCAGTAGCAGATTTCAAGTAACAGAATTATCTTGCCGGCGTTATTGAATTCTGTGTATCTAACTGCAGGTTATCAGTAAGGACTCCCAGAGTCAGTCTGGGAAATACTTTACCGTAAAGGGATTCTGAAGTTCCGGTGACCTTACATTTGAAAAAGGGACTTGGCAGTTATGTTCCACAAGAGGGGACCAATAACTGGACTTTGGAAATGGCTTTGAGAGTGACTGTTTGGAGTGTGCACTGCAGGAAAGCTCAGGCACTTACGGGGTGTTAGCTGGTGGAGTGTTACGTATCCAAAAACCCTAAGAAAATGAAAAAAGAGAGGCTCAGAATTCTCACCCCCTGTGTCTGAGGAGCCATAGGGAAGCTGAAGCCTTTAGATCCCAGGTGAGTGAAGCAGAACAGCAACGGCCTCTCCTGCTGCAAGGCAATTCAAGTAGCTACAGCAACCACAGCTGGAAAGAACGACCACTGCCAACAACAACAGGGGCAACCCGACTCAGACCAGGAAATCTGGAGTACCCGGCCTGTGCCCTGCAGTCCCAAACACACTCCATAAACCGGCATATCAAATAACCCTGCCTAAAAACTACACACGGACAGAACCTCAAGTGCGCTTGCAGATGACTCATGGATGCTGACCACTGACTCCGGTTCTCATTTATTTCATGTTTGGAAAGGGATAAATAATCAAATAGATGGATAGTTAAAGCTGAAGTGACACCAGGCAACATTATGACATTCAAATAGCTCATTCCTGGTTTTCCCATTTCAGGCCCAAGTTCCATTATTTGCTTCAGTGGTTCTTTTCCCTCAGACCTGATACTTCAAAACTCACTGCTTTATGATGCAGCCCCTGAGATGCCTTCAGAAGGCAAGAACTACCTCATTTGCTTGACGAAGTTAGTTGAAGCTGTTTTAAAAAAATCCCTGTTCTTTAACAGGTCATGCAAGAAGTCAACAATAAAGCCTAGGGAGTCCCCATCCTGAATCAGACATTTCCTACAGAGGAGTGCCACTTTCCGGCCCTCTTCCTTTCATGACCACTCTTGTATTTTACATTTGGGGCTAACACACATCCACTGTGTTGTCTTCTAAACCAGCTGGCCATCTGCTCTGTACAGGACATCATCCCTCGAGTATGTTGACTCAGGCTGTAAGCTGTAGATACAAAGCTCAGAGGCCAAACCACCAATCCCACTCCACAGTCATGCTGTGTGTGTTGGCTCACCATGTGTTACATTAGCCATGCTCATTACAATTACTATGTAAACAGAAAGATGTTAATAATAATATTTAAGTAATGAGAAAATGCTGGGTTTGATACTTGAATTTCCATGCTGAGGGCTCACGTTCAGACCAGGACTCTGCAGTTCTCCTACCTGCTGCTCCAGAAGTTGTCTCAGGAGAGGACACATTTTGCACCACTGTTTTTTCACTTCTCTGAGCTGATGAAGAATTAAGTTTCTCTTGTCCTTTGACGCTTATTTCTGTTTTGTTACCAACTCCCTTAAAAGGAAAAAAGGAAAAGATTGTCTTCTCCTGTTACAAAGGTGTGATGCTACCAGGTAACAGATCTGTCCCTGAATCTCAGAACAAAACCAACCAATGCTCTCCAACCCAACACATAACAGGATTAATCTGCTATGGAGTTGCTTCCCTGCAGAACTTTCCACCCCTCTTGATCTCCCCTTATACACAAGGAAAAAAACAATTCCAGTGACTTTTCTAAACATTACCTTCTCTATAGGGCTTAGGATGAAATAAACACTCTCCAGGTAGAGAGGCAGAAGAAGGAGGCAGAGAAATAGTCCTAAGCCTTTTCCTTACACTGACTGTGGGAAGCTGCTGTGCACCTGAAGGAAGCTCAGAGGCAGAACTCAATTTAAAAGTCTGTTACACAAAATGTAGTTAATACTTTTCAATACATTGTTAACAGTTTTGTAATCTGTTTCCCACAAAACCACTGATTTTATCAAGAATTTTTGGATTATTTCAACTAGGAAGCTGAAGTCAAACAGCTTTAATATTTTTAAAGTGTTATTAACAAAAATACGGCCATCTGTAGGGAGCTGCTCTGCCACCAGCAAAAGTTACTGCCAGAGCTGCACTGAAAGTGGGGTTCAGTGCACTGAAAGATTCTATTGTCACATCTGTCTGTTAATCTCTCCAGTGAAAGGAACATGGATGGTGAAAGCTTGGTGGACACAGCTCAAGCTCCCAGTAAGGCAGGCTCAGGATAACTCAGGAGCAAAAGAGGGGTCACTGCACCAAGCACGTACCTTGGTGGAGTACACAAATTGATCGATGAGTTTTCCATCCCCAGCAGCATTCTGAAGGGCAAAAACCTGTTCAATTTTAACAACTGGAGACATGTTACACTTTTGCAGATCCAAGTTGTGCATGGTTATTGAAGCTGGTAGGGACTTCCTAGCTGCAGCCGTTTTCCATGCGATTTTCACAGGTGGTGCCTCCTCCTCCTCCACACCGGACTGCCTCCGCTGGCCCTGCCTCTGCGCCTCAGCACTGGAAGGTGACGACCCTGCCACCACGCTGGCGTGTTCTGGCTGGGTGTTCGGCGCTGGCTTCGGCCGGCGGTTCTTCTTGGCCTCCGATTTGGAGGCAGCAGTCTTTTTGGCTTTGGCCAAAGCCTCCTCTGGCTCTTGGTCTATGTAAATGAAGGTATACTGTTCTATCCTCTCTTCCCGGGTCATTTTCAGCGCCTTCTCGGCATGGGCAATGCCAATGTCCCACTGCGCTCGCTCCCTCTGAGGCCGGGGCTTGCGAATCTTAAGGGACAAAGACAAGCAGCTGATTACACTGAAGATTTTGCCACTACAGCATTTAAAATGCAATCCTGAGGGTCTCCACATCTCTCAGGCAGCAGATTGAAGCCTGCTCTCAGTCTACAGCGTATTTTTGACACTGAATGTGGACACTGAATTTCCTGCTCAGGGTAAAAGGAGACATTCAAGCTGAATCATAAGACCGTCACAATTAAGTGTCTGCCCTGAGTTACAACTTCACCAAAGCCAAGCATGGGCAGTATTCAATCCGTAATTCCATGAGGACACACAGAACTCATCCTAACTTAGCTACTTTTTAAATCCTCCTTATTTTTCTACAAACACTCTTTTCTTTCCACATCAGTATTTTGAGCAGCATAAATATTGACTGAAGTAGTTCATCTACACAGTAATTCCCGTAGCTAACACTTTCTTTCCAATACAACAATGTAAAAGGAACATATCCACTAGTATTTAGGGGCTGGAAGAAAGTCCTTTAAAAATTGTTTTCCAAAGAACAAGTAAATGGGGAGCACACAGGCCTTGTTTCTACTTGATATGCTAATACAGATGTAAGATTATTTCCAATGCCCAGGATCATTCCATCATGAGGAGACGACAAAACAGGTTCAGCTCTCAGGCTTTTTACATGAAAAGTCATATGAGTATGGAAATATTTTCATAA
Organism: Dasyornis broadbenti; assembly: GCA_013397935.1. Classification (NCBI taxonomy): domain Eukaryota; kingdom Metazoa; phylum Chordata; class Aves; order Passeriformes; family Dasyornithidae; genus Dasyornis; species Dasyornis broadbenti. Next base: position 426,037 of record VZRN01003000.1, read on the forward strand.
TCTCAGTGAGAAACACTCCTGCCAGTGAGATGCACAGTGCTTCTCAGGGTAAAGCACTGCAGAGTTCCAGACCTGTCCCAGAGCATCTCCCTTACAGAGATGACCCTCCCAGCGCCCCCTGTACCTTCTGTTTCTCAGAGTGGTTGCTGGCTTGCTTGGCTGCCTCGGCCAGTAACTGCTCGTACTGTTTGTGCCCTTGGTACTCCCGAACACGCTTCTCGTGCACCCAGGCCCGCTCCGGTTGGTTGCTGAAGAATTGGACATGGTATTCCCGGGCACCTGAAAGGGAAGACACCAGTCAGCAGTTGTATCAACACTGCTCTGCCTCTTCGGTCCACACTTTCCTCCTTCCCAACACTCCATTCCTGCAGGTGGAGGTACCTGGCTCAAGTGCAGAAATACAATCAGCCAGATGCAGAAGAGTTTAAGATGGAAGCGCAGTACACCCTGCCTTCACTGAACACTCTCACACGGACTTGAGAAAAGCAGAAGCACCTGTGCACAAGCCCATTGTGCACAGTCCCACCTGCAGAGGTCACGTACCAGGTACCAGTTCTGTGCATGTCAGGACTGTCTTATTCAGCACACACAGAGCAGCATTCACCCACAAAGGCAGTTCAGAATTAAGATATTTTTAATAAAGGGACAGCTACAGACACCTGACACTCTGGCAAAGAGCTTCCTCCCTTACCTCTTGTATTAATTTTGGTATGCACGTCAAGCTGTGGATCACATGACACCATGCAAGGCCACCACGGGTATGTCCCCACCTTGGACCAAACCAGATCCCCAACCTGGAACTTGATGTCATGGGTGACTTGCGTTGGAAGGGATGGCAAGAGCTGGTGGACCTGCAAAGGAAACACCAGATTAAAGCCACAGGAGAGGATTTAGAGCACTTGGAAATGCACACACCATCCACAGGGAATTGTTGTTCCCTCAGATATCCCTGAGGTTTGATAATCTAAGATGAGAAAAACGTTTCTTAGAAACATGACAGAAAGGAGCTGCACACAGCTGAGATTTACGTAACAACATCACTGACAAAAAAAGACACAAAAGAGCAACTGCCACCACCCCCTCCAAAAACACCTTTGCTTCCTAAATTGATTAGGAATATTGCTTTAAGGATAAAATAAAGCACTAAAACAGTACAATGAGAGATGCATTGATGCAGTAATGATCAATAATAAGAGCTTAAAAGAAATGGCAACTGATTTATTGGACAAATTAAAGAAGGAATGGAAGAAACAGTCCAAAAATAGTAACATTCTATAAGTTCCAAAAGTGTTAACTGGTGTATGTACTAACCGGGGCTTCCTCCAGCACTGCATCTTCTCTTGGTCTCTCAGAGAGTGTGCTAAGCCTCTCACTTGGTCTCTAGGAAATGGGTAACAATGAAGAGAAAAAACGAAAATAAACACAAACAAGGTAAGGGGACAGTAGAACAACAGAAGATAATAGTGAAACCAGGCAGAAAGAAGTAATTCACAGAGAAAAAGGCAACTATGAACTCAGAAAACATGACTATGACTATTTCTTGTACCCCATTAACACAATAACATCACAATAAAAAAAATACCTGTTTTCCTCTACACTATTTACATTACAATCACACCTGAATACAACGATGTTCTCCTGTAACAGGTGACAGAAGAACGCACCTTCAGGAATAGCAAATCCAAATAACTTTCCACCTAAGATAGTATACAATTTCCAAAAACCAGAGAACCCCATGTGAGGATATCCATAGCAATATGGTGAGTTTCACTGTACACCAGTTATTTGCAAGAACTGCAGTACATAAAAACTATGTTAAATATACAACATGATCATTGTAAAATCAACATTAAATTGCATAGAGCTGACAAATCTATTTGGAGGATCAAAAGTCCACAACACAGAGCAGAACCAGCCCTGACCAGAAGCTGACACCGACGTGGGGTGGCCATGCCAGCAGATGTGGGGGGACAGGGACTGAGATAAGGGTGGGCTGGGAACCATCTCAGGAGACAGAAGCCACACACTTGTTCTTCCTGCAGCAGAGAAGTCAGAAGTCAAAGGACCCAAAGAGCAGCAAAAGGAAGAGTCAGACACAAGCAGTGAGAAACAAATAATGCTGACAATCCCCATCACTCCCAGGCCACTCCAAGCACAGACCCCACACCAGTCCATGCTGTGTGCTCCAGAGAACCAGGGACACAAGAAAAAGGGACAGAGCAGCTCAGGTGAGGGGTGACAGTGCCTACTGTCTCATTTGGAGCTGTCTGTACATAACCACCATTTAACACTGATTTGGTATTTGCTGGGCAGAAACCCTCCCCGTACCGCAGGAAGCACAGCACTGATTCCTGCCTTTCTTTCTCTATGGGGAGTTAGTGAGACCTTCCCTCTGCCAGGAGAACCCAGCTGAGTTCACAGACCGCAAACTTCCAGCTCCTCACAGAACGTAACTACCGAGCAGAGAGGTTGATTCTTAAAACAAGGATTCAGAGCTTAACATTCATCAGTGTTTTCACAACATTTCTACTTCAAATCAGCCTCTCCTGTTTGGGCATCCCCTCACAGTCAGTGGGTTTCCACTGAGATTACAGAATCAGAACAAGCAACAACTGGCAGATCACCTGACTTTCCACAGACTTGTTAAGTGTAAAACTATAAAACTACCAGTTGTACCAAAAGTTGTTTGTTCCTATGAAGATGATCCCAAGTCACAAGTCTCATACCATTAACACTGAAGATGACAAAAGGGTACATGATGAACGTACATGAAGATGAAATTGTGCAATGGAAAGCAAAATGATGGGAGGATGGACCTGAGACTGTCCTAGCAAGCTCATACCAAAAACCACCAGCACAAAATCCTGTCCCTGTCAGAGCAGGCTGTGTCTGAAACAGGGTTGGGTAACATGAAACATTTATTGCAACACCACCATTGGAAAGAGAAAAGGAAGCAACAAGGAGGACAATAGCAAGAATAAGATTTCTGGTGAATTCTGGATGACACACATGACTAGGAACTTGGAAGTCAAGATGCAAGGTTTTAGTTCAGTCTGTGAAAGACAGAAGATTCCATTCTTGAGGTAAGCCGGTAACAGAGCGAGAAGGACAGGCACAGCTGAAGCTCCAGGAGTAGAATGGGAATCACTGTAAGAGGGAGGACAAACTGACAGCCTGATGTAGAGGTGATGGGAGTCTGGAGGAAAGGCCAGGAAGCAGGGACAGTGCAAGGGAGACACTGCTCAGGAAGTGCCAGCAGGACACAGCAGCTCCTACAGCCACCTCACAGGGGCTCCAACAGCACTTCCACGGAGCACAGAACCCACTCTACTAGATCAGAGTTGATCCCTGCAGGGCAGGATCTTCTTCCTCAAAGCAGCAAGCACCGAGGGCTTTCATAGACCTTACAAGAAACTCAGCTAAATTCTGTAACAGCCCAGCCCAGCCTGCATGGGTAATTTCTGCCCTGGCCAGATACAGCAACTTCCCCATTCCTGGCACTCACCAGCCTCTGCCACCCATCCCCTCACACTGGGAGCCAGAAAGCAGCACCACAGAGGTGGCAGGAACAAACATGAGAAAAGGAAACAGAAGTACTGGAGTGGTTAATGAAACCGAAAGAATAAGAGAGCACCACCGTAATCAGAGTCTTTGCTGCCCGGAATCTCAGTTAATACCACCTGATGTGCATCCTCTGGATATGGACAATATGGTACAAAAGCTGACAGAAACAGAAACAGACAGCAATACTAAACCTTCCCAAAATCTGCCCAGTCAGCTGGTACTTCTCATTCCCTTGCTGGTATAGAAAACTCATTTATACTGGTTTTACCTATGCTACACAGCTCCTGGGTTTTGTAAATCACAATATATTGAATATCTTTCAAAGATCAATTAAACATTTGGGTGCTGAATACCCAAGTAACCTGACTTTCCACTCAACAATCTAGCACTATTTTGAAAGGCAATTTTAGGAATGTGTGAGCTTTTGCCAGAAGTTCCATCTTCAACACAGGCCAGAGTGTAGCAAACTCTAAACATGCTATAACACTAAATAATATTTAAAACACAATATATAACCGTTTCTAACATTTATTTTTCATATGAGCCTTTTAACCAACATTGTGTTGTCCCACAGACAGCTCCTGGCAACCTCATCCCGAGGCTCTGACAAGTAACTAAAGCCTGGTGACTCAGTGTGCACACAGCCAGAACAAGGACAAACCCTGCCGGACATGCTCTCCATTGACAATACCAGGTGTACAGATGGCTGAAGTTACCATTCCACTTACATTTTGCTCCTCTGGTTCTAATTTTGGAATTTTGTGTGACTTGTGCTCTTCCGATCGGGAAGAGTCATGCTTGCTACTTTTTTTCCTTTTCTCTTTCCTCCCTTCATGTTTTGCCTTAGCATACTCCCTCGCTTGGACTTCATTCAACAGGTCCCCACACAGGGAGGACTCAAACAATTCCCTGCCGTTCTGGATAGTTTTGGTTATTTTGAGTTTGATCTCTGGTGAGCCAGTCTTCTTTGGAATCCCCGCTTGTGGAGCTGAAGGTGGTGGTGGTGGTGGCGGCTGGGGAGGGGAAGGTTTTTCCAGAACTTCATGTGGCCTCATGTTAGAGTTCTCCATTTGGTAATACTCTGGGGGACTGAAGTTCCTGACTGTTCCAAAGCCATTGGCTGATCCATTGGGATACTGAGTGTACGTCTGGTATTTGGCTTGGGGTTCGTACATGCTGATGGCCGGGGGGTACCCGTTGGTGAGGGGAGGCAGCTCCTCTGCCGTGGGTGTGGGGTACTGGAAGCCTTGCTGCAGCGCGGCCTCGTACGGCGTCCGGCCCCCATCCTCAGCAATATCACTGCTGCCATCAAAGGCCTCCTCTTGGCGGATGTTGGCGGAGTCAATGAGTTGAGGTGGTTGCTGAATTGTGTTTCCCATGATCCCTTGCATGAAAGAGAAAGAGAAATCCATTGTTCTGCTCCAGCATCCTTAGCTTTCCCTTTTTCTCATAGGGCCTAGAGGCAGGGGAAGGGAATAAGAAGTCAGTGTAAATTAAAAACCAATAATTAAGCAAATTAAACAGTTGAGGAAAAAAGGGATCTTGAGACTAACTTCTCCCTCTCTATTCAGAAGCCACCCTCACACTGATTTAGAGAGGACTGGTGTTACTGAGCCTATACAAAGGGCTATTGACATGTCTTTCATATGGCCAATTTCTTCTTTACCAAGACATTTCAAGAAATATCAGAAGCACCTACGAGTGCTACGATGAGCCCAAGTGTTACAAAGTCAGAATAATGGTGCCAAAATCCCCAGCACTCTCTACAGCATGCATTAGGAAGGGTTATTCCCGAAGCAGCTGGACAGCACTTCACTGTGCAGCATGTAAGAGATACCAAGTTCTCCTGACACTGTCACTGCAAACTGCACAAGCCAGGAACATCACAGAAAGACAAACAACAGAGAAACCTCTTCTCCTCCTCCCTTCCTATCCCCTTGCCAAAATTCGAGGCATGAGCAGCCCTTAGGCAAGCAGTGCCCCAAGCCACAGGCTGCTCTGAACAACAGCACAATGAAATCAAGTGCGTCATTCCACCTCAGCCACTGGGAAACCTGTGCACTGCAGCAGCCTCAGATGGGGCTTCCCAACCTCCTCCCTCTTCAGAAAAGCTGAGTACAGTTTGCATGCACTGGCTCTCAGCTGCTGTGTGAGGAGGGTTATTCTCCTGTCCCTTACACCTTATTTTAATATTAAGCACTGCATGGTTCTGAGCTTCAGCACCAACAAACCTCCAAACCCTGAGGTTACTCACTGAATGAGATTTCAGCTGAGCACTGACATACACACCTTCAACTTCTCAGGGCATATTGAAACACCAAAATCAGCCTAAATCAAAGTTAGACGTCCCAAACTCAACTGCTGGCTCGGAGAAGGCTTTGGCATTCGCGTAAGCAGCTCAATGTTCAACAAGAAGCAACACACAGTGACCTGACCTGCAGGTAAGAAACACCAGTTTGCTTCCCACAAGGTTAGTTCAGCCCTTCCAAAGCAAACACAGCCCCATTGTATTCGTTCTCCCTGTGTGAGCACAGGGAGGGTTACTGTGCCCTTTTGGTCTGGGTTTGAAATGACATTAATACATCCCACAGACACTTCTTCTAATGGGAACCTCCATTAAACACTGCCCACATGAAATTCTCACCCTCCCAAAGCCATGCATCTCAATACCTTAGGTAAGAGCTTTCCTAACACTGAGAACTTCCCTCCTCCAAGACTGCAATAAGTAACTGAAGTTCCAACAGGAACAAGAACTTGATCAGATTTGTGCTGGATGTTTTGGGGTGATGTTTTTGGATGATCTTCACTCTCAGACTGAATTGATGTTTGTGCACATCTTCACTGCCCTGCAAGATCAACTCAGAGGCATGTTTGCCACCGTAATTAAGCAATTCAGGGCAATAACAGCACAAGGCTCTGCAGCAGAATTTTCTCAATGCAGGAACTTTTAAACCTTGGGGCTGTGAAACCATCCCTTCCTCCACAGCTCTGCACATCAGTCAGCAAATCAACACAACTGTCACTGTCAGGGGATGCAGATCTGAGGAGCAGCACACAGGATTGCACAGCAAGGTCAAAAACCCCGAACCACCCCCGTTCTGGGAAGAGGAAGTGGGACTGCTTGTACTATTTACCACCAAATTGTTACTTTGCATCAGCCAAACTGATGAGCAAACAGCAGATTCTCACCCTAGGCTGGGCTTTATCTTTTACTGAAAACCAGGTTCAATCTTTTTTTCTTCTGAATACTTTTAAAGAGCCCTTGGGAAGCTGTGACAGCACTTCAGGAACATCCACAGCTGGAAGGGCACAGTCCCAGCTGCCCATGCAGCTCCCACATGCACTGCAGAGGTGGCTGCCATTGTACTTTGTTTTGTCACATGACAGATTAATGAACTTTAAAGCACTGCGTTTACACTGGATTTAGGAGCTAGCAGTTAAAGAATATAGTTATGATTTGTTTCTTTTTAATGCCTTCTGGAGCTCACCTGTGTCACTCAGCCTGGGTGCCAGCCTGTGCTGCACAGCTGGGAAACCCCGTCCCAAATTTGTGCCTCGGTAATTCCGTGCAGGCTGAGAACCAGGGTCAGGGCTCCATGCAACTGTTCTGAGCAGCCCCAAAGCATCGAGGCTGTTCTCTGTCCTCTCACAGCACTGACATCACTGTGAGCTCCTTCCTGCCCAGTATCTCACTGTCATCACTGTTAACATACGCAGACTTTCCCACCCTCCGAACTGCCTAAAATTCTGCATCACTGGATCAGTCCCCAGATGCTGCCCAGTGAAGTGGCATCTGGGCAGGATTACAGGGAGAGGACAGGCCCTGGAGTGACCCGAAATAATTGAACACAAAAACAAATCCTGACCACACAGGAATCTCAACCTAAGCAAGGATCACTTTGTATACTTACTCCCTCCTAAGTACTAACGCAAAGAACATCCCACTGTCAAAAGCGAGAGCTGTCCCTGCTGCAGAGCAACACCACCCAAACCACAGGGCAACAGGATTTCCAGCTGATCTTGCAGAAAGGTATTCCAGAATAAATTCTTCTCACTACGCCAGTGATTAGCCTATTAACCCAGCGTGTCAGCCTCCTGTGAGCTGTACAATTTGGCTTCCAAACACGACCCATAACAGATCCTGCACTGATACAACAATGGAGACTGACAGATAAAGAAACAGTTTCATCATTTCAAGGTTTATAGGAAATGAGACACTTCTCAGGGGCTGCAAACAACTTGAAATCAACAATGAAACAACTTGAAATCACCATCTTCAAAAGTGCAACTGAATTTCCTAATGAGATAGTTTCCTCTTTAAAGGTGGGTGTCCACCATTCTGTTCTTGTCCTTTCCCAGGGTAGACAGGGACATCGAGCCATTTAAAAACACTGAGACTCTACACACCTTCAGTCAATATTTTCCTGTTGTCCATGGGAGAGTCACAATTCCAAGTACCAGAGGAAAAGGTAAATGAAAAAATATAAGCAGTACAGAATAAGGCAGGTCAGCTCAGTATGGCACTTTCTTAAGTGAACACTGATTGTTTCAGTTCCCATCCCAAGTTTCTCAGCTCAACTGAGCATAACTCAAAAAATCAGTTCCACTCCAACAGTGAATGCTCAGTCAGGGCAAAGTTTTGCAGAGATTATGGATCCTCCAGGTTCACATTTTCACCAACAATTACTCTTATCTAAAGCCAGTTTTAGCATGAGTATTTTTCAACTTTGCCCTCAGAAAACAAGACTTAAAGTTCTCAAAACTTGCTTCCGTGCTGCATTAGACTAAATAACAACTGACCTCAGATTATCAAACAGTTCCAATCCCATGTGATCACAGCTTTTCTTCTTCCCAACGAGGGAGTTCTGTAGGTTTGGCTGAGGCTGGCTGTGGCCACAGCAGGGAGAGACACAGCTACTAATCGAAGTCCAGCATACACATATTTTAAACGGAGCTTACACAAAACCTTTTTCCACCCTTTTCTGTTGACAAGCCCCACACAGGGTTAGCACAGTCAGAGGTAAGGTGTTTTATGGATGGAAAATGTTTGCTGTGAGACAGGACCTGGCCTGCTGGCTCCCTAAGGGAGCTGGAAGCACTGCTGTGAGTCAGACGTGTGTGCTCAGAACGGTGTCATTGCCTCGTCACCCTGAGCTGGGCTTTCTATCAACAAGCTCAAAAGCAAAAGTTCCAGGACATCTTTATGTACAAATATCAACCCAGTTCCTGTGCACACAGACCTACATCAGAGAGATTCAAACTTCTGCTCTCATCCTACCAACCCCTCCTTACCCCACAGACGTTTACTGCCATTTTCTGTGCTGTTCCATTCCAAAGTATCCAGCCTGCACTGCTGTTGGTCCCCTCAAGCACCCAACCAATGCAGCAACTGCTCTCAGTGGTTGTTCACTGCTGCAGGTGTTTGACAGAGAAACAGAGCTGCCTGGCCGGACAGGCCGGGCTGGGCAGGTGTTTGAAGTGATGCAACCACTCCTGACCTCTCAAAACCTTAAGACTGCAGTTCACACACCCCCCTGCACCTCACTCCTCCCCAGAGTTGAGCATACCCACTGCTCCTAGTCATGTTAACCATCACCCAGAGGGACACCTTTGCCACCTGGAACGTCATTCCAGTGTGTCAGAATTGTATGAACTGCAGACAGAAATAAAACAATTGTTCCTACTGATCCCTGCACTCAGTCTGTGCAATCTGCTTTGCCCCATTCTGCTCTGCATGTCCTTAACAAATCCCACAGGCAAAGCTCTGTATACATACGTTAAGGCAATGCCAAGTTTTCACCTGCACGTGAGTCTTTAACACAAGACCTGTAGACTGTGGATTTCTCCTGACTCCAGCAGGACTGAGTTGTTCCTTCTGGCACACACCAGTGGTGAATCAGAGGCCTCTTGACAAACTTTAAAGCATGAGGTGAAGCTGCTTCCCTGTGCACCTTTATAAAGGTGTTTTGTGTTTGGTTTTTGAATGCCAGAAAAAACAGTCACGTCTGTAACTGAGTTTGATAAAGGCATTTGGAAGATGTTTCCCACGGTGCTGTGGAAAGAAACAACTTGGCCAGCAGAGAAAAGGGGTTTGTCTGAAAAAGGAGCTTAGAGACTCATTTGCTTTGAGAGCCACGGGATTCAAACGGGAAACATGGAGCAAAATCTTTAGATTTAAAAAAAAAGTCACAGGCTGATACTGACATGAAGCCAAAAGTCAGATCTCTGGCAATACCAAACACTGTAATGTCATGACAGACTGTCAGATATCACAACTAGGGCAAGAACCACAATGCATCTCACATGAAGCACCTCAAACTCAGGTAAAGCCACGAAACTGAAAAATGCAAAATATGTTTGTATTAAAACAAAACATACAGTCTTTGACCACCATCCTCCACTCTTACCCTGTACCTTCATAAAGCACATGTTCAGGTTTTGGAACAAAATCTTTTCAAGCAGTTCACAAAAATGATTAATTTAAAAACAAAGGTGACTACCAAAGCATTGACTGTGCATCTCTGCAAAAGGTCACTGAAAGACCTAAACAGTTATCAAAACACACTACAATTTTACCTTCAGCTGTAACTACTGGCTACTTAATATTGTCCTTCAGGCTACTTAGTATCTGCAGAATCATGTTATCATTAAGACTTTTAACAACAAATTGCACTGAAACGACCGAATGTATTGACAGCGAAATGAAAGCACAGCGAGACCATAACAAAGTACAGCACAACGCAATAGCACCAC
>VZRN01003000.1:437064-476100 GCA_013397935.1 Dasyornis broadbenti
CTCCGCCCGCCCCCCCGCCGCCGCCGCACTGCGCAGCCGCGCGCGCACGCGCCGCCGTCACCCATTGGCCGCCTGGGCGGTGCCCGCCGCGAGGCACCACGGGAGATGTAGTTCTGGCGGGGGTGGCGGTGGAGCGACCTTCGAGTGGATCCGGGGTGAAGAGAGGACTGGGAGGGATCTGCGTGCATTTCTGGGCTCCTCGGACAAGAGAGACAAAGGGTTACTGGAGAGGGTCCAACAGAGGCCACAGAGATGATGGAGGATCTGGAGCATCTCTGTGATGAGGAGAGACTGCAGGATCTTGTTAGTCTGGAGAAGGGAAGACTGAGGCGCAATCTCATCAGTCCATAAAAATATGTCATCAAGACATATAAATATCTCCAAGGGGTATCTCTGACTCCAAGGGGTGTCAGAGGACGGTGCCAGACTCTTTTTGGTGGGTGGTGGCCCAGCAACAGGACGAGGAACAATAGCCATAAACTGAAACACAACAAGCTCCTCCTGAACATGAGGAAGAACTTCTTTCCTGTGCAGTGACAAAGCACTTGTCCAGAGAGGGTGTGGAGTCTCCCTCAGTAGGGATACTCCCAGATCCATCTGGACACAATCCTGTGCCATGTGTTCTGGGACAGCCCTGCTGGAGCAGGGAGGTGGGACAAGATGGACCACCATGGACCCTTCCAACCTGACCCATCCTGGGATTCTGTGATTTTGTCCTCCCTGGTACCACAGAAACCAGTGGGACCAGGACCATGCTGTGAAGCTGCGCCTTTGCCCCACAGCTGGAAATGGACACGGCACAGCCAGGAGGTACGGTGTGTGTTTAACTCCAACTGGACAGCACAAGCCCTGGGAAACAACCAGAGAGGTGGCAACATGACCTGCACAGTCTCTCTGCTGCTTCTGAGGTTTGGCATCTGCGTGGAGGCATGTCATCTGCAGGAGTTTCTAATCCTATTTTGGCTGGAAAGAGAGACATTGAGATGTTTGCAGTTAATCCCCCTCCTCCCTGACCCTCAGGATTTCTTTGGTGGAAGAAAACCAAGTAGAAGGGAACACACTAAATCTGTCCTGCAGATAAAAAACAAGGAAAAGGGCGGGAGAAAGGGAGGGGACCAAGATGGGGAGATAAGGGCACATCTGTTACCAGAACAGAAAAAAATCAGATAATAAATCAGGAAGAATTAGGGGGAGAGAGACGTGACCCAACATGAAAGAGGAAGCTGAAGACACAAGCTCTCCACATCACTGAACACAGACTGAGCAGTAATTCCCAAATCCACAGTTTCCCTGCCCCAGCCCAGTTCTGAGCCCACCATGGGGAGACATTGGGCTGGTCTGGGAATAGCTGTAATAAAGGAAATTAAAAAAAATATTCTGCTCCTTGCTATAGGGACCTTCCTAAAGGCCCTTGCACAGCACAGGAACGTCCAAAGATCAGTCTCCTCAGGAACAGGAGTGTCTCCCCTTGTTCCCACAGGAAAAAACTCTTTTAGACATAATCTAAATGTGCTTAAATCCCAGTTTTGAACTGGAAGCTCTGGCAGCAGACTCAGGAGTTCTGTCCCCTTTTTCACTCATCTCTCCCCATTTTATTTTCTACTTTTTGAAATACTGTTCATTTGTTTGGACATCCATTAGCCAAAGGGTTCCAGACCCTTTTTCCACTTTTTTCAGAAACAACGGAATGTCTCTTCCCCTCTAGTCTCTCAAAGCCAAGTAGTATTTAATGGAATCTCCGAATGGCACGGGTTGAAAGGGACCTTCAAAATTTCAAGGGCTCACGTCACCTGTCACCTGCTGAGAGTGTTTCTCCAGCTGTCGATGTGTTCCATCTGCTCCTCAGACACACAGGATTGGAGTGTTTCTCTCACACATTAGGGTTTGAATCTCCCCTCTGACACCTCATTCCATGCAAAGCTGTTCCCAGAACAGAGGAGTCTCTGCTCTGCTGTGTCCCGTCACACACAGAGCTGCTCCCAAGGTGTTTTGTGCTACATATGAGTACTGTATGGAGAGAGATTATTGACAAGGGCCTGAAGTGACACCACAAGGGGGAGTGGCTTACCACTGCCAGAGGGCTATTGGGAAAAACTCTTGCCTGTGAGGGTGGTGAGGCCCTGGCACAGGTTGCCAGAAGCTGTGGCTGCCCCATCCCTGGAAGTGGCCAGGCCCACGTTGGACGGGGATAGTCGAGGGTGTCCCTGCCCACGGCAGGGGCTGAGACTGAATGGACTTTAAGGCCCCGTGAGGGCGAACGCCGGTTCCCGCCTCGGGGAGGCCCCGGTGCGGCTCCACCGGAGGCGTCAATGCCCTAAGGGCCCCCCCATTCTCATGACGTCATGCACGCCGTCCCCATCTCGCGATAGCGTCGCGCATCGCCGCCGTTCTCGCACCTAATCAACGGCTTTTCCTGAGGGCTCCTCGGGTCAGGCCCCGCCTCACTCCGCTCCCATTGGACAGAACTCCAGCGGGGCCTCGGTTCTGCCTTCTGATTGGCTATTGTTGAGGAGGCGTGACGCAGCGCGATGGCGTCACGCGTAGACACCACGGAGAGGTGACGGGTTAGAGCGGCGTGCGCAGGGAACGACGGGACAGGTGGGAGGGGCGGGAGGAGTACGGGACCGGAACCGGAACCGGAACCGGAACCGGAACCGTGACCAGGGGATCAGGGGGGCCGGGACAAGGATCCGGATAACTGGAATCGGGACAGGGACTGGGATCGAGATCGGGATCGAGGGGAGCGACAAGACATCGAGATCACTGGGATAGGGACGAGCACAAGGACCGAAGAGGGGCAGTGCAGCCTGGCCGGCCCAGCCGGGCACCCGTGTGAGCCCCTGGTCCAGCCCCGACGCTCCCGGCAACGGGTCGGGGATGGGTCCGGCCGGACCCCGGCGCCCCCCGGTGCCTCCAGGAGCTACTGCGGCCGCCCGCCGCTGCCGGGGGTGAGGTCCCCGCTCCAGCCGAGCCAGTGGTGCCGCCAACCATGGCCACCTGCGGCTTTAACGCGCTCCTGACCATGGCCAGGGCCAGGTAAGCCCCGCATCCCCGCCCGGGGCCTGTTCCGCGTGCGGGGTGGGGATGAACCTTTGGGGGTTTGTTTGCAACTGGCTCGTTTTATCTCATTTCGTGGTAAAAGGGCTTCCGACAGACACTGCGGAAGCTTGGGTTGTTCCCCCGCCAAGAGATGAGTTGTTAGCAGAGGGCAAGTTCTCAGTATTTCACCCGTTGCTGAAGGATCAGAATTTCAGCCACAAAATCAATTTCATAAAGTTAATTTGACGCTGAAATCATCAGTTTGGGTGTGGTGCCTCGGTACTTTGGCCTCACTGCACTGTTCTTACTGAAACACCTCTCCAGTTTCAGGAGCTCCCATCTCCTCGCACACTGCAGCCCTCCGTACTCTCCAGCCATTGCTCTTGTCCAACTGGTGGATTCACAGTTAACCTGGACTTCAAGAGACTCCAAAAGCCATCCCTGGCCACCCCATGCGTGCCTGGGTGCTGCCCTGCTTCACTCACCTGCCCACACCTTGCACACCTCCACCAGCCCACGGCAGCAGCTCCCAGGTGAATCCCCACCCCACCGAAATCCTGGATACCAGGGAGCTAAACCTGCTAAGACTCCGACAAAACAGGTCATAGAGGCTCCTGCAGGAAAAAAGTCTTTGCGACAAAAAGTTGTGGATGAGCTGAAGCATTACTACAATGGATTCCACCTGCTCTGGATTGACACCACGGTGGCCGCCAGGATGGTGTGGAGGCTGCTCCATGGGCAGGTGCTCACCAGGAGGGAGAGGCGAAGGGTAAGTGCCACAACACCCGGATAAAGTGATGCACTAAGAGGCTTAACCCCTTCTTTGGACGCATTTTGTGTGTCTGGCTGAGTGATGATCTCTGGGTAATCTCTGCTGTGTTCTTCTCCATACAGTTGCTGAGAACTTGCGCAGATCTCTTCCGGCTGGTTCCCTTCCTGGTGTTTGTCATTGTCCCCTTCATGGAATTCCTGTTACCTGTGTTCCTGAAACTCTTCCCTGAAATGCTGCCCTCGACGTTTGAGACAGAGTCAAAAAAGGTTTGTGTCCTCTCTGAGGTTGTGGAGTGTCCACAGCTCCTCAGAACATCTGTGCAGCTGTGCAGAGCTGCTGGAAGTGAGGATCAGCCTCACCCATGTTTCTGCGTGAGACATTCTCAGCTTATTCCTGAGCTGAGTGAGAGGGTTGGAAGGTTGTGCTGTAGACAGTGCTCAGAAGGAATGTGCACAGCAATTCCATTTCCTAATTTATAATTTTGTATTTCCCAAATGAAGGAAGAAAAGCAGAAGAAGAAGTTAAATGCAAAGCTGGAGTTAGCAAAGTTCCTGCGGGAGACAATCGCAGAGATGACCAAAAGGAACAAAGCAGACACAGGACAAGGGAAACAATTCTCGTCTTATGTGCACCAGGTAGGATGGGCCATGCCGGGGATGGCAGCCGTGGCACTGACACACCTTTGGTGCTGCTGGTTTGGGCAGAGAGCACAGGACTGTACTGGGATAGTGGAGAGGTTTGACAGCACAGGGATGCCCTATCAGGTGCTATTCCCTGGATACCTCCCTGCTGACCCTGCTGTCAGAGCTGAGCTCACAGGAATTCCCATCCTGGAACAGTGCAAGTGTCATCCTGTGAAATTCTTCCAGTGGCAACTCAGTAACAGTTTCACTTGGACTTTTAACTGTATCATCCTGTTTCCATCAGAGACAGGAATTCCAGTGTGAGAAAAGGGAAGGGGAGAAGAGATTCCCAGGCGGTGATCCTGCTCAGGTTTGCATTTGGCCCTTTGTTTAGATCCGTCACAGTGGCCACCGGCCCAGCACGCAGGAGATCGTTCGCTTCTCCAAGCTCTTCGAGGATGAGCTGACCCTGGAGCACCTGGAGCGGCCACAGTTGGTGGCTCTGTGCAAACTGCTGGAGCTGCAGCCCATCGGCACCAACAACCTGCTCCGCTTCCAGCTGCTGCTCCGGCTCAGGACTATCAAGGCAGATGACGAGGTGAGTCTGAAGCGGCACAGGAGAACTGCTTGGTGCTCGCAGGTTCTGCATGAGCCTTGTGTCCCTGCCTGCACACCCTCCACAGGGGGAGGGTTTAGTATTGGTGGGAATCAGATCCTCCCCATGAGAAATTCCAGAAAAAAACAATGAGAGTTCATCTCCCTGCACCCTTGCAGTCTTAGGGGAACCATAATGAATGTGGCACTGCAGATAGTCTCACTAGAATGTTTCATTTTGGAGTCATGCTAACTTATAAAAAAGGGTATTTCAGTGTGCAATGGCGTTATTTGGAAAACAACCAGACTTACACGTGCAGAGTGGAGGAACAACAGGTAATAAGTTGCAGCAAGGGTAATTTCAGCTTGGTAAGAAAAAAAATTAAAATCAGTGAATAGGTAAACAGTGGAACAGGTTGTCTGGAGGCTGTGAAAACCCCATCCCTAAAGAGGGTCAAAGCACAAATGGAAAATGGAAAATGCTGAGGACAAATGGAAAATGCTGAGCAATGTTTATCAGGAGATTGGACTGGGGACCTCCAGAAGTCCCTTCAGGTGCAGTAGGGTCTTGGCTTACTCTGTGCCTGGATGGGAGCATTGCTGTTCATTCCAGATGATTGCCAAGGAAGGGGTCTGTGGCCTGAGCGTGTCGGAGCTGCAGAGCGCCTGCAGGGCCAGAGGGATGCGGTCACTGGGGCTCTCTGAGGAGCAGCTGAAGGAGCAGCTTGGGCAGGTGAGTGTGCCCTGGGCTGGTGTGGCCAGGTTCCTTGGAGGACAGATTCCAGGTGTGGTCAGGTAAAGCAGGCACAACTTCCTGAGAATTCATGCACAAGTTTCAAGCTGGATCTTCACCTGCAGAGCTGAGCTCTAGGGCATGAAGGGTCCAGACATGTCCTAGACTAAAGAGAAAACCAAGTAGAACTAGGGTCAGTGAGAAGAAGGGTGAAGTGTGGGGGTATTCCTAACTCTTCAGAACTATTTCTTCTCATTATGGTAACTTAAAACTGTATTATCAAACTCAACATTACTTCAAGGACAAAGAGTGTTGTATTAATAAATACCCACATAGAGCCAATATGAAATAACTTTTCCTTCTGTTTTCTTCCAACAGTGGCTGGATCTCCATTTAAAGGAGAACGTTCCTCCTTCTCTCCTCCTGCTTTCCCGTGCCTTGTACTTAATAGACATAAAGCCGCAATCTGTTCCCATTCCACAGAAGAAGGTGAGTTGTTTGAATAAAACTTGTAGGTTAATAGTTCAACCATTATACATTATAAAAACTAAGGACTGTGACAGGAATCTTGTTCTTTGATCCTACAAGTGCTCTGGAGTTACAACTCTGTGTTCTTCTGCAGACAGGTGAAGCTGCTGGAGTGATGGCATCTGTGCTTGAAGGTCAGGAGACTCTCCTGGATTCTGCTCCTGTTGTACCGGGAAGAAAGGTTAGAAACAGCAGTCTGCAAGCAGGAAAATGTGCTGAAATTGTTGAGAATTGAGTGTGACCAAACCTTTCCAAAGCTAGACAAAAGCAATGTTTGACACCATGGCACAGAGCACGAGCAGTGTCTGTTTTTGCACTGTGTAGATGCTTCCCCCCAGGAGCCTCACAGTTGCATGTTCTGACTTAAGAGGCAAGGGAAGGGAACAGTGATCTGCTGTGGCACAACTGGTCCTGCTGCTGGGAACAGCTGGTTATTCAGTGCCATGGTACTGGCTTCCAGCCGAGGAGGACTCATGACCTTCTGAGGTACTTTAGACCTCAACCCAGGTACATTTAGCTCAGAGAAGCCAGTTAAAGAGGACTTGTTTTTAGCTCTCCTACTGAATTTGGGCTCAGTTGTCCAGGACAAAATGAGCCAAAGTATCTAGAGTAAAAGAAGCCAGAGCATATTGTTCTCAGCATCATGCTGCAGTGAATTCCTTAGATTAGTCCCAGCTGATAAAAGCAGCAGCAGGAATCAAAGAATATTCTATCAACTGCCAGAAATATTTCCGCATAGTTAAATTGTGCTGGGGAAATAATGGACATGCCAGCACAGCTTTCACAGAGTGAGCAGGGAACAGCCTTGCTCAGAAGGGAGAAGGGGCTGTGGGGTTTAGCCCTTTTAGAGGATTCTGTGACTTACAGCTGCCTTTTCCTTAAAGAATGAAGAATTTGTGTCTCGGCCAACAGAGAAATTGCCATTCTCGGAAGCATCAGTGAAGCCACCCCCACGAGAGGTGAGCTTGTCAGAGTTCTTATACTTCCCAAAAGAAATTGTTCTTCACACAACTTACAGCCAAACTGTGGAAGTTTGTACTACAGGATGCTGTGAACGCTGAGTTCAAGGAGCAGCTGGAGAAACTGGATGAGAACTGCACTGAGGTCTTTTCAATACAAAAATACCATACATGACAAAGAGCTGTTGAACTGGGGGAGGGAGCAGAGCACTGGGGGAGTTGCTAGTATATCCTCTTAATAATCTGCTTTGGGCCACTAGGACAGACCAGTTTTCCCTTGGAATCACCAGGGTGTTAAGAGCCCCTTTGTATCTGTAAAAATATTTCTGCAGTGATTGTCTTTCTTTTGCCTGTTTTCTTTCTGTGAATATTTGATTTCAATTTAGGTGCTTATGTGCACATGTGGGATGCTGCTTAAGGCAAGTTTGGGAGTCCAGACAGACTCCTATCTCCTTTAACCTGAAGAACTTGCTCTTCATCAGCTGTTACTCTCCAGAGCACCTTCCCATGGTAAATGGGAAGACACCTTCAGAAAAGATTTTGAATTTCAAGAAACATTTGCACTGCCTAAAATCTACCCTTTTCTCTTGCCCCTAGACCAAAATGGAAGCATCCCAGAGCAGCAAGGCCGGTGCCAATGGAGCCTAACCTGGAGCCAGCACTGAGAGGGAGCAGCTTCCATCTCCACACACCTCCTGCAGAGGGAACAGGGGTTTCCCAGGAGGCTGCTCTACACAGCAAGGCAGTAGCCCTCAGGGGCCTCTCTCTGTCCCAAGCTTGTTAGCAACTAGGCCAGTGCTGTCTGGATGGCCCCAGCTTCTCTTTTGTGTGGGATCCTTGCCCTGCTACTTTTAACTTGCGGTGTAAATATGTTAATAACGGTGCTGCTGTTCCTGAGCAGGTGTTTGTGCTCCCAAACCTTAGCAAAGGCAGCTTTTCATGTCAGAATGGCCTGTGCACAGAACAAGCTGGGCTGGGGGTCCAGCAAAGCCTGTTCTGCAGTATGAAACCTTCTGCAGGAACATCCTCACACACCCAGGGCCAGCAGCTTGTCCTGAGTGTCACGGCTCAGGCTCTTGGTCCTTTCCAGGGTAGTTTAACCAGTGACCAGCCCACAATGACCCATGTGGCCACGGTTTTACTGAGGAGGGTAACCACAGGGAAGGAGGGAACAGCACTTGGTGCAGTGGTGGAATTGAACTGATCAGAAGGACTTTCGGACCTTGCTGGACAGGAGCAGAGCAGTGACAGAACCCCCTCCACCTGGGAGTGTGTGCCTCCCCAGTGTGAGCTGTGCAAGTGCCACACATTGTGACAGAATCAGACTTGCACTTTCAGGATCCCTCTGGGTCATGTGAGGGAGCAACCCCAGGACCTGTATACCTTTCCCAACTGTGAAGATTTGGTTAATCTGTTCCAGACTCAGAATTACACACCAAGTGCTCTCCATACCTTGCAAAGCAACTCCTCACATGCTCCAGTGATGACTCAGTTTTTGCCAGACTCTCAGAGGATACTGAAAAGCTGTTTTTAGCATTTGTTAAATTTTTAACTCTGTCCTATGTAAATGCTCAGAAATTACTCACATTATGGATTTTAAATACATATATTTATACTTACAGTAAAATTAGATTTGGTGCTAAGTAGGAATGAAATGTCTCTTCCAGAGGTCAGGCAGCCTTTAGAACAACCCGACTGAAAAGCCCGGTCTCCAAGGTCGGGTGTGAGCAGCACTTTAAACCTGAGACCTCAGGCTCTCACAGCAACGCAGAGCCAGCTGTCAGGTGTTCTGTGTCCTCAGCTCTGTACCTGAACCTCTCCTTGTTCATCCAGCCCATCCGCAATGCCGGGTCTGTGTTTAATAAATGGGAACAAATGTTATTTCAATAAAATAACACCCTTGCTGTGGAGTCACTGTTGCCTCTTAGCGCGATACTGAGGAGAGGCGTCTCCTCCTGCCTGGTGTTCCAGCCTGTGACTGCTCCGACTCCCAAACCCGGCAGAACTTCTCCTGGGGAGGTTTGGGGTGAAATGATCAGATAACGGCTCCTTCATTTGCCAGCCAGCCTCCACCATCCTGGAGAGCTTCCTGCTCCATCCAGGCACCGACCTGTGCCAGCTCCCAGTGCTCCCTCAGGGTGCTCCTGCCTGGCATTCCCTGCTGCAGGTGGAGGAAGAGGAGGAGGAGGCTGGCGGGTGTCCTGGGCAGGATGAAGGGAGAGCCAGCCTGCGCTGCCTGCCGAGGGAGCAGCACATTCCTCTGCTGAGATGTTTCACAGATGGAGAGTGAAGGGCTGGCAGGGAGCCTGGACATCACCTGGGCACTGTCCTTCTGTGGGCGAGCTCTGGGTGGGCTCTGGTGCCTCCCATGTCCCCTTCCTCCAGCCGTGCTCCGCCGTCAACCACGGCACACTGGTGTGTGTGAGGGCTCATGTCCTCTCCATTTGCCTCCTGTGTTTGCAATTTAGAAAGATCTGGAAGCTGGGACTTGCTTTTCCTTGGATTTCCCGCAGTGACCACCAGCCCTGCATCTGTGTTCAGCCTGAAGTGAGCACAGGCTGTGGCAAAGCCTCCCTCTTCCCAGGGGATCTGGGCACTGGAGCAGGCAGAGGGGGATGAATCTGAGGCAATCCCAGGCCACTTGCACACCTCTGAACAAACCCATTTTCAGATCAAAAATCCCCTCCTCTGCCAGGCCTTGCAGGTCATTGCTGCTGCAGGGTTCTCTAGGGGGATGTGCCCGAGTCCCAGATCTGCCGGGCATCTTAGGACCTCAGGCACCCCAGGACCCCTGTACCCCGCAGGCACACAGAGGGGAGAGGCAGCAATTTTGCTTCATGACCTTCGGAGCGAGGGGAGGAAGCGACCCCTGTGGAGCCCCAAAAATCACGGGATTCTGTTCTGCAACACTGGGCAAATGAAACGCTGCAGAGATCCAAGGCTGTGTGTGCTTTGGCGTGGGGAGAGCTTTTCCAGCCACACTGGTGCCAAACACCTTCCAGTCTCCCCTCAGCCTGGAGAACTGGCTCCTCTCTCTTTATCCTTCCCCCAGGCATTCTCACACTATCGCTGCTCCAGCCTGGAGCCAGCTGTTGTGGTGCCCGTGGCCGTCCCATCTGGGGCCGGGGCAGCACCTTGCCTGCTAGTCGGGGATTTCTGCTGGATGCTGGTCGGGAGCGTCTCCTGTGCCAGAGCCAGCCCTGGGCCTTGCGTCAGCCTCTTCCCCAGAAAGCTGCTGGGGAAAGCTGCCCTGGTCAGCACTTTTGGAGGAGATTAGCATTCGGAGGGAAAAGCAGTGATTTAGTGCTGCCCAAGCACAACAAAGGCTGGGATTTACAGCTCCCGGATCCCAGCGCCACATTCCTGCAGTGCTTCTGCCTCTGCTATAAACGTGTAACAAAGGAGATGGAGCTTAATCCCAGCCTAAAGTAATGCAGGACAAGGGCTGCATAGCCAAACCTTGCATGGAGCGAGATGGGGTGCAGGTGGCACCAGAGATGTCTCCAGGGATAGTCCCATCCCACTTCTCCTCATGGTGCAGGGCAGGGCCCATGACAGCATGGGTTTGGGGGAGCCACGTGCCCCGGCTGCATCTGTGCACATCTGACTCCGTCTCTGCTCAGCTGTGGGCAGCTGGGGTGGGCTGGAGCTGGACCATGGGGTCCTGCTGACCCCACAGCTGGGTGGGATGTGGGGAACAGAGGGCAACTGAGGGGGCTAGGGGCTGTCATGGTCCCCAGGCTGAGGGGAATCGGTCCCCACGCATCTGCTGAGCTGTGCTCTGAGCCAGGGGACCCTGCGCCAAGGTGGAAAGGCACAGAAGGTTCCTGCCATGGCTGGCAGCGGGACAAAGCCCAGCTCAGCACTGGCAGAGCAGCCACGTCCTGGGCTGGGGCCAAGAGATTGTCCCGGGCCTGCACAGTCTGAGGACTTTAAAAGGAGAGAAGGAGGAAGGCAAGGAATAGAGAAGACAAAGGATGCTGTGAGAGCCAAATGTGATGTGCGCTGAACACTGGGCAGCCACCGATGCCCAGCACCCCCCACCCACTCAGGGGGCTCCCAAGGACAGCATCTTTGCATTCTCCTGTTGCTTTGGAGCCATTTCCCAAGGAACCCCATCCCATCCCCCTTCCAAGAGGAGACCCTGGTGCCAGGCAGTGCTGTAGGGGCTGTGGCCACCCCCTGGACAGGGCCCCAGCTGGGGGGGGTGCTTTGGTCCTGCAGGTCTCCCACAGACTGTGGGGTGCTGATGTCAGCTTTGTGGTATGCCCATCTCCCAGACTGCCCACATGGAGACAATGCCTTACCAGGAAGAGCAGAGAGGAGCTGAATCTTCCAGCTGGGGTTCAGCATTCAGGCAGCCCTGCCCCATCAGCCTCCACGGTTTCTGCTGGGTGCCAGCCAGTGCAGCACCCTGGGGACCCTCCATGCCTCTGTCCCCACGTCCCCGCAGAACACAGTGGCCACCCAGCTGCACGTGCCCCTTCCCCAGCCCAGCAGTGAGCACCAGTGGCTCTGCTGCAGCCACTCTGCTTATTATCATATTTAATTGCCCTCCTGGTAACCCCAGGAAATGAGCAGGAGATGGTGAGAGCAGCAGTTTGGGATGATGTAAACACAAACTCCAGCTCTCCCTGCACCTCACCAAGCCGGTCCCGGAGAGAGCAGTGATTTATGGAGCTCCCCAGCCCTGCTCCCCCTGCCTGGGCTGCAAGTTTAATCCAGAGCTGCAAATTCAACATAAATCACTTGATTAAAAGCTCTACTTAATTTAAAGGGGGGAGGTGGGTAGAGTGCAGCTGATCGATTTAATTTACACTGGGAAATAGCAACAAGCAAATGCATTTTAAAAGGCTGGCGAGGCCGGTGATGCTGCAGCTGCCTCAGATTAACCATTTAAGGGCCCAGGAGAGGCTGGCATCCCCTCTCCCTCCCCTCTCCCCATGCACAGTGAGCCATCACCCTCACCCCTGCACAGGCCCAGTTCACTGCAGGATGCTAAAACATTTTTATAGGGAATGCTGGAGCCCTGAAAAACAGAATTCCCACAGAACCAGCCACCATCCTGGCTGCTCCCTGAGCATCATCTGCCCAAACTGCTGCTTGGACGAGCTTGAGCACCCAGAGCCCTGGCAGCCCCCTTCCCATCATCCCCCAGGGATGGGCCATGGGTGGCGAAGTCGCGGTTAAAGTCTTTAATAATTACAAGAATTCCAGATTCATTACAGAAGAGTTTACAACAAATAATATTTCTCCATACAAAGGCAAAATAAACTTTTCAAGTAACAGCAGCCTGGCTCCAGCATCTCAACACCAGTGGCAGGGAGGGAGGGGTTAAACACAGCCCCTGTCCCGGTGAGGAGCTGCCCTGGCCAGGGAAATGCTCCGTCCGTCCCAGCACCAGCTCCGTGGAGCAGAACTCAGGCACTGGGACAGAGTGGGGAGCACGGATGGGCAGAGCTGGGGTGAGGCTGCTCCCCCGGTAAGGCACTGGCGGGCATCGCCCGGGGAGCGGGGGCTGCATGGAGGGCACGTCCCGGGTTGGGGCACAGCGGGGCTGGGACCGAGCCAGGCTGGAGCCACACAGCGCCGCTGCGGGGCCAGGGGTGACCCGCGGCCCCTGCTCCTCCCTAAAGGCAGCTGATGGCTGGACAGGGCACTGTCCCCATGCCACAGCAGTGCCCTGTCCCCGCACACCAACGTGGTGCCACGGGCACTGCCTGGCCCCGGCCCCGCCAGAGCCCCAGGGGGGATGTGGGGCCAGGGCAAGGCCAGGCACATAATGACAACGGATTCCCAAAAGGCATCGACACATTATTATTATTGTTTAATATAACCCCATATAAAACTGAAGCAGCAGCAGCAATTCTTATCGAGGGACCTAAACTGAAGTAGGTTTAGAACATAATTTAAAAAAATAAAAACAGCAAAAGTAGCAAAATATATGATTTTTTTTTATAGCAACTGATACCTACCAGCCACTAGTACCTTCCTACCAAACTGGTATATCTCTGGTAACCACCCTTTTAAAAAGACATGTAAATATATATTCATATTTATACATATTTTTTGTTATGTACACGGGACTCTGGGTTTAGCACAGGTGGGCTTGGCTGCCTCTGAGCAGTGCTGGGTGCTGCACCCGCTGTGGCTCCTGCCCTGGATGTGCCAGGTGTGGCTCAGCAAAACCCATGGGCGCTGGCACTGTAGGGCCGCAGGACCAGCCCCAGGGCATCCTGGGCAGAGAGGGATGGAGTCCCATGCCAGTGAAGCTCCAGGCACACCGAGGGTCCCAGCACACCGAAGGTCCCAGCACACCGAGGGTCCCAGCACGCCGAGGGTCCCAGCATGCTGAGGGTCCCCAGCTTGAGCAGCTGCAGGACCCCAGTGCTGCTCTTGGCTTAGCAAGTTCTCCAAGCCGCAGAGCAGCCTGGCTCTCTGTGCCCTACCAGGATGTGCCATCCCAGATGCCTGGCTGGTTCCTTGGCCATGCACTGCCTACGGGAGAGGATTTCAGCTCAACCAAGTGGGAATTCTCAAGCACAGAATTCATGGAAAAGAGGTTTAAAAACGAAAGGAGGAAACGCCATAAAAACACCAGAGCTGAACCCTTTGGGCTGCAGAGAGCTGACACGAGGTGGCAGGAGAAGCTGGCAGGAGGTGGGTGGTTTTGGTTACACGAGATGCTGTGGGTGTCTCTGAACCCTTTCTGCAACAGCTCAGCACGACCAGGCTGTGCAGGCAGCGTCCACGCGCATGGCACGGTATGGCACAGTGTGGCACAGCATGGCACGGCACCCCAGCAGTGCCACTCTCAGTGTCGCTTCAGTCCACCGTTGCTGTGCTGAGGGGGGAGCTTGGGAAGGCACGGCTCGTCTGGGAGCGGGTCGTGGGAAAAAACAGAGTCCTCTCCCGAGGAGCAGGTGGAGCTGCGGGTGTCTGGGAAGCCGGGAGAATACTGATCCAGCGGCATGGAGAGGTCCAGGTACTCCTGGGAGGGATAAAAACCAAGAATGGACTCAGGAGGGGACTGAACAGTCCCCTGGGAGCACCTGGCCCAGCTGCCACCAGTGCCACCTCTCCTACCTGGTTGGAGGTCATGGCCACGATCCTGTCCAGGTCTTCCACCAGCTGCTTGAAGGTGGGTCTCTGGGAAGGGACGGCGTGCCAGCAATCCCGCATCATCATGTACCTGCAAGGGCAGGGGGTGGGCAAGGGCTCAGCCTGGGGCAAAGGACTGGGGACTTCCACGTACAGAAGCAGAGAAGCACCAGGAATGTGCCCCGTGCTCTGGCTGGGACCCATGGCCAATGAAGATGCTATTCCAGGGATCCTTGTGTGGAACGAAGGGAACCCCCTCGCCTGCCCTCATGACCCAGGGGCTGTTTGGGGAAGAGGATGGACACAGTCTGGGCTGGTCCCTGTGCTGGGGTCACCCTGGAATTCCCTCCTGTCACGGGGTAACAGAGGGAGATGCTGATGATTGCAAATCTGATGGGCTGATAGTTCTGCAGGGCTGGGAACTGCTGGGATTGTAACTCCAAACACCTGCCTGTCACCCTCCATGCCCCAGCCCATGTTCTGGGGCAATGGGCACTCAGGGACTTAAATCCCTCTTCCCTGTCCTAGCACTGCACTTACAGCTCATTGGTGCAATTGCTGGGCTTGTCCATCCTGTGACCTTCCTTCAGCAGCTTGAACAGCTCCTCAACAGGCACACCAGGGTAGGGTGACCCACCCAGTGTGAAGATCTCCCACAGCAGCACCCCAAAGGACCACCTGGCAACAAAGGGCAGATGCTGGGGCACCAGCTCCAGGGGGCTGACGCACCACCAGGCCCCAGTTTGGGTATGGTTAGAGGCTGGTTTGCTGCGAAGAACAACCATCCACAGCTTTGATTCACTTTGCAGGATAAATGAGTCCCAGCACCAAATACAATTTGGATTCAAAATATTTGGTTGGCTGACACCAGCTGTAATATCATTAAATCAAGACCAATCCCATCCATGCACCTCCCCAGCGGGCGCCACTCACACGTCGCTCTGGTGGGTGTAGATTCGGTCGAACAGAGCCTCGGGGGCCATCCACTTCACTGGCAGACGACCCTGAGACACAAAACCCCACGTCAGTACCGTGCCACCAGGCTGTGGGGAGACCTGGGGTGGGGGTGAGCCCTGCATACCTGTGGCATTTCCAGCACAGGCTGGAGCATCCCTGGCATCCCCACCCCACAAAACCCCTCGCACACCACTCACATTTGTCGTCTTCTTGTAGTAATCGATGTGGTGGATATCACGGGCCAGCCCAAAGTCAGCGATCTTCATCACATTGTCCTCTGTCACCAGCACGTTCCTGGCCGCCAGGTCCCTGTGGATGCACTGAGCGAATGCGGGGCTGTCAGCTGGTCCCCCAAGCCAGTGGATGGTTCCCCACGATGGGATGGGCAGGGAGGGAAGGTGCATCCCCCCAGGCCCAGCTGCTGGGCTCCCCTCCAACCTCAGCTTCCTGGGAGATCCTCACCTTCTTGGAGGCCAGATACTCCATGCCCCGGGCCACCTGGTAGGCACAGGAGACCAGGTCCTTGAAGGAGAGCTGCTCCTCGGGGACACGGGCGGGGTTGTAGCAGTACTCCATGCCCGGGGGCCGCCGTGCCTGCAGGTACTCCCGCAGGTTGCCCTTGCTAGCGTATTCGACGATCACGTACAGGGGTCCTGAGGGGATGGTGCCATGAGAGGCTGGAACACGGAGTGGGGTGCCAGGCCAGCCCCTCCCAGTGGACAGTGGCTGGAGGGGTGGCAGGGGACACCTGCTCCCCACTCATGCACCCTCACCATCCTGTGTGCAGGCTCCCAGCAGGTTGATGATGTTCTTGTGCTTGCCAATCATCTTCATCATCTCCATCTCAGAGATGAGGTCAGACAAGTCCTTCTCTGTGGCGTCAGCTGAAGTGGAGAAGGCAGCAATCAGGGGGTGCCAGGCTGAGTTGCACACCCTGGGCCCCATCCAGGGCTGTGCCAGGACCACCCTTCTCACGCCACTTACACTTGAGCATCTTCACCGCCACCTTGGTCACGCGGTTGGGCTTGTCCTTGTCAAGGCCAATGGCTTCTGCCAGCACCACCTGCCCGAAGCACCCTTCTCCCAGGGGCTTGCCCAGGATCAGCCTGGTGGGAGAAGAGCCCGATGCAGGGGGAGCAGGTTGGTCCCAGCACCAGCACCACCATCCTCACCCAGCTACCACCTGGGGCAGAGCGCACGCGGCAGGGCTGGACCTCACCTGTCCCGGGGCAGCTCCCAGCGTGGGTCCTCGGGGAGCTCGTACTCAGAGACGCCAGCCAGCATGGGGGTGCCACTGGAGGAGAGGCGCGAGGGCCGCACCAGCATCACGCCCGAGTTCATGGAGGAGCTGGAGTCAGCCGACACCTGCAATGGGACCGTGGGTTACCTTCACGCAGTGACTGGGCCCGCGGCTGGCTGCCCCTCTGGGGGGGAGATGGTGATGGGAGTCTTTGTACCCACCCCTGCCCAAAGCCCCCTGCCCACCCTGCCTGTGTGCCCGTCACTCCTGCTCCCACCTACGGAATCTGTAACTAATCTCCATCATGCTGTAGCCAAAATGCACAGCCCGGGAGCTCTCCAATCTCCTCAGTGTGTACCATACTCTGCTCAAACCTCAAACTGTTGTAAATCCTCCTGGTTCTCCTCATGAGCCCCATCAAGGGGGGAAGAGGGGCAGTTGTGCAGCCCCCACCCAGCTCACTGTGTTGTCATTGGAGGCACAGCCTGGACAGTTCCCATGCCATGCAACTGGTGGGCACAGGCTGGAGTGGGTGGCATGTGCAGTAGGGGGAGATGCTCCCAGGTCTTCCCACCCCTCCTCCCTGTCATCCCCTGGGAAAGGCTGGGCTCCAGGAGGGGCAGTAGGTGCAAACAAACCCCCTCTCTACTTTCTGTTACCTGTCTGCGCAAGGGGATGCTCTTGGCCAGCTTGTGCACAGCCAGCTGGCTGTTGAAATCCGTCTTCTTGGTGGTGCTCTTCAACTTGTAGATGATAATGGTCACCACCATGCAGGAGATGAGGAAGGCCCCGATGCAGTAGATGATGATCTCCAGGTAGAAGGGAGAGGTCATAATGGCTGGGGTGTCTTCAATAGCTGGGTTGGTGTGAACAGGGTGTTTGTTAGCATCCGCCAGGCCCCAGGGAGTGGCCCTGGGGGAGTCCCCGGTCCTCCCCAAGCTTGGTGGGGATGTCGCTGCAGCAGGGACTGGGGGCTGCCCACCCACCCTGGCAGGGAAGGCGTGAGAGCAGCCCCCAGCTCATCATCCCCATGGCCAAGCAATGACATCATCACATCTGCAGGTGCCCAGGGCAGGACGGGGTCAGCTGGGACAGGCATGAAATCAGGGTCGGGGCCTGAGTCACCCCACAGGGATGTGGCACCGTGGGCACCTCTGGGGACAGGGCTCTGTCCCAGCTGCTCTGCTCTGCCCACGCTTGGGAGCTGCAGCTCCCTCAGGGTCTGAGACACAGTGGGATGGAAGGGGGTGTCCACCAGTGTTCGGGGCTGTGGGAGTCCAGGCATTACTGGTAATAACTGGGGAGAGCTCGAAACAGAGCAGCCAGGGGCACTCCAGTGACAATGACCGGCTGTGGGAGCCCAGGGTGTGGGGAGAAGGGACCTGCAGACCCTGCCCTGGTGGCCAAGGTGGTGTTGGAGCCACGAACAGCTCAGAGCCCGCAGCCATGTGGCACAGTCCATGGTGAATCCAGCAGGATGGGGCTGCCACTGCACCTGCTGCACCCCAAGCCTGACACCCCCAAAGTGCAGAGCCTCAGAGAGAGGTGTAAGAGGGAGGTGAAGACTCCAGTCCCACCTCTGAGCACACCTGGCTGACAAAGCAGTGGCTGATAACTGGGAAAGTTTTGGCTGGAAAGCAATGACCATGCAGCACCCCAAAAACTTTCCCACAGCTGTTATCAGACTTTGGTCCACGCATTGATACTGAGGAGCAGCATCAATGGGGACGGGGCAGCCATCCCCACAGTGCAAGCACACACAGCCCCTGGACGGTCCCATGCCGCAGGGCAAGGCCAGGCCCTGTCAGGCAGAAGGGCAGCGCTGCCAGCACCCCCAAACCTCCCTTGGTGCCCCTCTGAGCAGGCAGCACTGGCCTGGCCTGGGGGCACGGGACCATCCTGCTCCAACCGAGCAATCCCTGGTTAAGTTCATTGGGTATGCATTGCCTGGGCCAGGGAGAGAGCAGTGGGCAGACCCCAACTGGGGTGGAGGGGGTCACAGAGCTGAGGGGAAACTGCCCCATCCTGCTCCAGCTGCAGAGCAGCCCCGCAGCACCCATGCTGATCCACTCCCAGGGGGCAGGGCTGGGAAGTGCTCTCTCCCAGACCACAATGCATACATTGGAAAGGAGGGAGGAAAGGGAGAGGAAGAGGAGTATATACCTTCGAGAACTGTCAACCATGCAGAGTGATGGGAGATCCCAATAGAATTACCCGCCAAACATGTATACTCCCCAGCATCCTCAAATGAGACATTCCTTAAGTGAAGGACTTCCATTTCTTTGTCTGTCGTATTAACACCAGCCGTCTGGAAGGAAAAATGGAAGCAAAAAACGGAGAAGCAAACGACATGAGAACTTCTGGGAGGGCAGCCAGAGAGGAGGGAGAGCCCAGTCTCATTTGCCAGACCCCCGGGGAGCAGACAGAGACCACTGCAGACCTGCTAGAGAGACCCTCGGGATGACCCATCATCCCGGCGGACCTACGGAGATGCTGGTTAAAACCCTTCACCAAACTGAGTGTCCTGCCCATCCAAACATGCTGGTGATGGGCTGCATGGAGAAATCAGCCCAGGCAGAGCTGGCTGGCTGGCTCGAGTGACATGGGGAGGCACAAGGGCAGGGATGGGACGATGGGGATTGGAGGATGGAGGTGGAAGGATGGAGATGGAGGGAGGGAGATGAGAGAATGGGGATGGGAGGACAGAGGACAGAGACAGAAGGATGGAGACAAGAGTACAGAGACGGGAGGATGGGGACAGGAGGACAGAGATGGGAGGGCAGCACAGACAGGGGACGCAGCACTGCGCCAGTCAGGGTGCCTGGACTGGCCTGATGGCAGCACCCGCAGAGACCCGAGTTCACTGGTGCCAGACTCAGCAGGTACCTGGGCTGTTCTGGTGGGGAGGGGAGAACACAGGAGAGACAGTGAGACACGAGAAAGATATCGGCACACAGCAGAGACACTGGGACACACACACAGAGCACAGTGCCCAGCCGCCCCTGCTGGGTATTTTTCCATGGTTGTTGCACCAGAAATACAGCAGAAACAAGAGAACCCAGAGTTTTGTTTACCACCGCCAGGCGTTCTTTCGATTACCTGTGGCCAGGGGCCTGGTGACAGTGAGCCACGCAGACTGGTTGGCCTCGCCAATATAATTGGAAACCTTACAAACATACTCCCCGCTCTCCGCCTCTGTCACATTATACAGGGTCAGCACCTCCGCATCAGAGCTATTAATCCCCGAGTGCTGGAACAGACCAACAACATGGAGTCACACGGATGTGCTCAGGAACAGCAGCGCCCGGAGGGTCAGCAGCGGCTCTGCCGGAGCAGGGGCTGCTCCCCACACACCCAGGGCTGGGTGGGAGGGATGGGGCTGCACATGGCAGGGGTGGGGACGGGTGTCACAGGAGGGACAGGCAGGCATGGGGGTGTAACCCTGCTCCCGCTGCTCCCCAGGGCTCAGGGGCACAGCTGGGGATGGCTGCATGGAATCACAGAATGGGTGGGAAGCGACCTTTAAAGGCCACGGCAGGGACACCAGCTGGAGTGGTGGCCAGTTTGCCCACTGAGTGGCACTCCTGGTTGCAGAGGGAGCTGCAATCACTGGGCTGATGCAGGGCTCAGCTCCCAGCTCCAGCACCGTGCTCGCTCCCTGACAGCCTACCCAGCCCTGTGGTGTGTGCCCTTAGGGCTCCAAAGGGACCACACAGCTGCAACTGAGGCGCAAGGCAGGCTGGTGATGCCTCTGGGGCTCCAGCTGCCCTGAGGCTGGTGGTCCCAGCCCCAGGTGACTCCTCTGGCCCATCCACATGGCTGCCAGCACCCTGCTCTGCCTCAGGCACACGGCAGCCAGGGGCTGTGGCTGGGGCTGCCCGGCGTGTGGCTTTACCTTCAGGATCTGCACGTAGGGCAGGTTATCGGGGCCGATCTTGCTGCCATTCACCTCGATGTGCTTCAGCCACTGGATGTGGGGCTGAGGGTCACTGTAGACCTTGCAGACAAACTCCACGTTGCTGCCCAGGGCCACCGTCTTGTTGGCGGGCAGTCCTGCCTGCAGGATGGGCCGGTGCGGGGATCGCTCTGTGGGACCGGCAGATGGGGTGCCTTACAATGAGGTTTGGGGTGCCCTGCTGACCATCCTTGGGTGCACCTTGAAGGCCCCATACCCAGAACTCCTGCCAGAGGTGAGCACCAATGCACCCAGCACAGCACTGGTGCACCCCTCCCCAGGAGCCTGCCTGCAGTGGGGTGAGAGCATCCAGGACAGGGGACAGGTGGAAACCCTGCTGTGGGGACAGGGACATCGGCACCTCTTGGGTGGGGTCAGAGGTCAAACAAACCTACAGAGGGCCCCAGCCGTTAACAAAGTGGCTGCCACTGTGGTGAGTCAGCATTAACAAACCCCTTTGTTCACCTCGCTGACTGTTCCCTTCAGTTTGCTCAGTGTAATCAAATTAAATCACATTTTTAATGGTTCATTTACTGGCATTTAGAGCAGCTCCACATGTGGAACTGCTCAGACCAGCCTTCCCAGCTGGGAATTATGGCTAATAAGGCGATTAGAAAAAGTTTCTGTCTGGTCTATGAAATTATTTTCACCACAATTAAAAATCCCCAGAACAGGGTGGGGTGAACCTTCTGCCTGGCCAGCTCGTTGCCCACTGTGCTGCAGAGGTGCATGCCAGGGTAGGAGGCCACAGGGATGGCAGGTGGCCGCAGGCATGGGGGGCAAAACTCTTCCCTGGGAGCACTCCCTACCCATCTCTACAGGGTGCAGCACCTGTTCCTGCTCGGGAAGGTTTAGGGGGACGAGGACGTGGGGCGAGCCCCCAGCCCTGTGCTGCTCACCCACGACATCCAGCTGGTAGGTGTGGTTGATGCTCCCGTACTTGTTCTCCACGATGCAGGTATAGTTGCCTTTATCGGATGGCACCACCGAGTCCATGATGATGCTCCAGGTTGCCTGGCGGACCTGGGGCCATGGGGAGGACAGAGCTGGTTACGTGCAGCACACACGAGCCCCAGGTCCCATTCATGTCAGTTCAACCCCCAGCACAGGCAGGACATAAATCTCCCTTTGAGGTCACCTTTCTCCTTCCCTACAGAGGGGCTGTAATTGCTCCCAGCTGTCCCAGGACACCCTTGCCACGGAGCCAACTGTGCCGAGAAGCAGATGTTGTGAGCTGAGCGTGATGGGCTCACCCGGCATATGGGGACACCCCTCTCTGGTGGCCCCCGTGTGTGGAGGGAACAGACCAGCATTGTTCCTCCTGCAAGAGCCAGTTCCCTGGCTGGCCTGTGGTTCAGAGCCCTGCCGCTCCCCACGACCAGCTGGTCCTGTGCTGGTCAGTGGGCTGGTGCAGCCTGGATGTCCTGCACCCAGGGCACTCCGTGGGTGCTGCTGACCTGGTGCATCTCCTCTGAGAGAGCCTCAGTGGCTCTGCTGGGCAGAGCACTGTGCATCCCTCCCGCCACGGAGCACCGCAGGCTCTCCAAAAGCCAGCCCTGTCACTGCCGGTTCCAGCTGTGGCTCCTCATGGCAAAACCCTCCATGAGCCCTGCTCACAACCGCACTCCTCCCTCCCAGCTGGAAAGTGGTTATTTCTACCGTCCTGCATTTCAGCCCCATTGGCTATCTGGGGCACTGTGCTGCCAGCAGCCAGGACCCACAGTGCTGCCAGCAGCCCCTGTCCTCCCCACCTGTGAGCCCACGGCCTGGGGTGAGCTTGTCTCCCTCCCCACACGACACACTACACAGAGCTGAAAGCTGTGACGTGGCCGCATTCCTGCTGCTGTCCCTGACTCCTGGCAGGAGCCCTGGCATGCAGGGCCACAGCCAGGACAGCTCATGCAACATGGCATGTGACTTGGTGCTGATGGTGGCCCCACAGCCCCCAGCTGGGCTCGTTCAGGGGTACCAGCCTGGGAGCCACCCACCAAGGGCTCAGAGCCACAGGCAGGCTGCAGCCCTGCTCCTGAAAATGGAGACGTGGCAAAGGGCGACAGTGCTGCCCACACTGGGCAGCCCAGGGGGTCCCTGGAACTGCTGCCAGCAGGACAGTAGTTCTGGCCATCCCCTCCCTTGGGGAGAGAAGAAACTCAGGGATGCTGGTCTCCCCCGGGGCTCTTCTGCAGCAGCAGCAGCCCCACTGCAGGACTGGAGCTGTGAGACGAGGAAAGCTGAACCGCCAGCCCCCCCAGGTGGCATCCACAGTCTGGCCCTGCTGTGGGCACTGGGGAAGCAGCACTGAGCCCCTCCCCAGCTCAGGGAGCCAAAGAGGCCCCAAATGAGGGCTGGGGCACCCCTGGTGCTGGTGCAGCCTGCATCAACCACTGCTGGGCATGGAGGGGCTCCTCCTCCCCAGGGGCCCTGGAGACACCCAGACCCCTCTCCTTGCCCAGAGCCCCGTCCTCAGCAGGGGCATTAGGCAGAGATGCCCGAGCCAGGCTGGCTCCCTCCGTGCCAGCCCCCTCCCCCAGGGCTGAGCTGGTACAAACATGACCCAGAAGGAGGTCACTGCTGCAGGGCGACTCCAAAACACCAATGTCAGAGGGGCCCATCTGCCCCTGCTGGGGTGGCCTGGATGGTGCCTCTTAAGCTGCAGAGCCCCATCCCAGTCCTCCCCCTCCCCACGAGTCCCTAGCCCTGGAGAGCACTGAGTGCAGAGCCAGGGGCTGCTCCCCCACTGCCCCAGCCCCCTGCACCTTGTACCCCCCGATGCGGTGGTCAGGTTTGAACTCTTTGCCGTTCTTCAGCCAGCGCAGCGTGGGGTTGGGCGTCCCGCTCGATGGACACTTGAATTTCACTGTTTTGGCGGCAGGGACAGCATGGAGCTTCTTCTCCATCTTCTCGGGATAGGTCCAGTATGGAGCAATGGCCTCTGGGGAGCGGAGGTAGGACTCAGCACGGCCAAACCCAGCAGCCTCCAGCTCCTGGAGTAACCTCAAGGATGCCAGGCCAGGGCTGAGAATCTGGGGAGATGCCAACAGCCAGGCCTGGCTGCAGCAGGGAGGGGAGCTCCGGGACGCAGGGCATTATCCATGAGTCACAGCAACCCTTTCCTTGTGGGGTGCACACTCAGCTCATGCGGATACAGCAGTGGTGACCCCACGGCAGCTGTGCTGGCACATCCCCTTGCTCTGACCCAGCTGCTTTGCCCACTGCACCCAGACCTGCTCCCTGCACTGCACCCTCGCCACTGCTGAGTGCCCTGGGCTGTCCACCCCTATCCCTGGGCGGTGCTCGTGTGTGCCCAGCCTCCCCCTGCCTCGCCACAGGGCAGCACCATGGGCAAACCCAGCTCGCACGTACGGTTTGGCTTGGTGTTATCTGCCTCCTTCTCCTCCGACGAGGAATCATCTTCATCATCATCATCCTCCGCAGAGGGGAGAGCGTCTGCAAGAGAAGAGACAGCCCTGCTGAGTATCTGTGTGTGTGTCCCTTTGTGAGCAGGGCTGATGGGGACTGGTGCATCATAGGCAGGTGGCGGGGGGCTGTGCCCAGTGCAGCAGCCAGGGCAGGGCAGTGCTGATGCCCAGCAGTGGCATGGGGATCCCGGGGGAACACTGCACACCCCCAGCACAGCCAGGCCCAGCAGAGCCCACCCTCCTGGTGCCTGCAACCACGGACATTGTGAAGGGATTTGCTGCCAGAGGTGACTTTGGAGCTCCTCACTCTGTGTCCAGTGCCACCAACAGCCCTGGGGTGGCAGCCAAGACCCCACGAGCGCAGACACCTCCCAACCTCGAGTGCTCCTCCCTCTCCAGCCTCACACTCCATCAACACCAGTGCAGACCACAGCTCCCACCCAGTACACGCCCCATCTGGGGAGGCCCTGCCAGCCCCCCATCTCCTCAGATAAACATGAGATGACCTCTGGCTGCTTCTCCCTGCACCGCAGCAGCCAGGAAGGCACAGCATCACACCAGAAACTCTTCTGGGCACTCGCAAATCGCAGGTTGGCCCCGAACTCACCACATGTGGCCAGAGTGCGTGTGGCAAGTGTGCAGGGGTGTGCAGAGGTGTGCAGGGGCAGCCTGCTCCTCACTTCACAGCCCGGCCCCACAGCTGCCCCTTCCCTGCACAGCTGGGGCTGCTACAAACCTGAGATGTTTACGGAGAAGTAGGTGGTCTCGCTCCCTGAGGGGCTGTTGGTCATGCAGGCATAGAGACCCGAGTCCTCGGGCACCACGTCCCTGACCTCTACCTCCTCCCCGGTGATGCGCGTCCGGTTGTTCTCAGCCAGCTGGATGCCGTCGCGCACCCAGTTGATGCTCTGGACGTCATCCCGCAGCCGGCAGCGCAGCTGGAGGAGGTCACCAGGGTGGGCTGAGTAGGACTCCACTTCAATTTTTGCTTTGGGCAGAGCTGGAGGAATTAGGGGAGAGAAGAAGAGAAAAAAAAGGAGAAAAGGAATAGAGACCAAAGAAAAACCATGCTTCTGCTGCTGCTGCTGTGGCCTGGTTAATGAGGCGACATGCGCTGCTGGCATGCTCCCACTGTGGCATCAAGGACCCCAGCACCCAGGGGATGGAGCTGGCGGCAGCAGCAGACCAGAGGAGAGGCAGAGGCTGTGAGCACCCTGAGCAGTACCAAGTGCTTTCCTCCACAGCAGGACCTGCTCGGTGCCTGGGGAGTTGCAAAGCCCTCACCCTTCTCTGCTCTTACGGAGCATGACAGGGCAGGGGATTCCGAATGGGGCAGAAACAGGCAGCTTGTGACAACTCAGGCAGTGCCACTGTATGGCAGGATCCAGCCTCTCTCAGAAGCATCCCAAATCCCTGCCTGGCTCTGCCACCTTGCAGGGGTCTCAGGATCCCTACCACCACAAGCGGGCAGCCAGCGAAGCAGGCCAGGGTCCCCATGGCACCAGGACCCCCGCCCTGGTTAAAGCACGGCGGCGCAGGGATGAAAGGGCAGGCGCAGGACAGCAGGCAGGGAGCGAGGGGGGACAGGTCAGCCCAGGGAGCTCTGGCCAGACAGGTGCCGGCCACGGCGTTCCCATCCACTGCATTCCTGGGCAGGGAAGCTGCAGCTGTTCCCCGAGGTGACATTTGTGCAAGCAGCACAAAGATCCTTTCTCTCCATCCCGCTGTGACACGATCTCATCTCTCCCAGCCCTGAAGTGTCCAGGGCTCTGTCCTCAAGTGCTGTGCTGCCCTCCACGGTGGGTGGTGCATGAGTGACTCTCCTGTCAGGCTTGGGGAAGATGCTGGGTTTCAAATCACCTCTTCAAATTCCACAGCCCAAGGAAGGGCTCAGGCTGCTGCAGCTCCACTGAGGCTCCTGTGACGATGTGGGTGGATGCACTGTGAGCATCATCCCAGACCGAGCTTCATGGGCTGCTGGGCACAGCTCCAGAGCCCCACTCTTCAGGCACCCCTTGACCTTTGTCTCCTCCCTGGTAAAGCATGCCCAGTTGTTCTTGGCCAGCCAGATGCTGTCGGGATGTGCGGGAACAGCACGAAGGAGCACCAGGCACTGCTGCAGGTGCTGCTCTCAGGGGCAAGAGACTGGGCCGGAAAATCCTGATAAATGCAGCAGAAACAGCCAAGAAACTTTCAAGCTTCAGCTGATCTGTGGCTCAAGGGCTGGGCCCCCCAGGATTTCTGGGTACCCAATGAGCCAGACAAGCACAACCTCTGCTTCCCCATCTGCAAATGTGCCCTGAACAGGCACAGAGCATCTTGCCCTGGGCCAATGGCTGTAGAGTGGCACAGGCTCTCTACTGGCACGAAATGCGCCAGAGAGGAGCCAGGGTGTGTGGGCAGCACACGGCTGGGACTGGCAGTGAGGCCTCGCACCCACCAGCCACTCTGTATGGCCAAAAATGAAACCTCGGCTCTGCAGAACTCCGATTCACCACACTATGACCTGCACTTCATTTTCTGGCCACTTCTCTTTGCCTTGGACTGACGAGAAGCTTCATGGGAAAAATATTCACAAGCAGCTCCAGAATTTCTCCTCTTTCTTGTGATCAGCACTTGAAGGAAAACAGTGGGATGGGGAAGAATTCCCTTTTCTCGGTTGTTGCAATACCAACACCGGGGCTCCAATTCATCCGCAAGAGGTTACAAAGCATTTTAACGTGGAAGGGGGAGACCAATGGGAGCCCCTTTGGTGGTGGGGAAAGGTCTTCCTTTGCAATCCTGTTTTCCCCTGATTTTCTCCTGCATGACAGGCACTTCTCACAGCTCTGATTTGTGTTTCAAGTGATTAGTCACAGGCATCTCCAAAGGCTCACAAAGCAGCAGTGACATCCCATCCTGTCCATCTGAACACCCCGGCTCTGGGTAACACCACATCCTCCTGCCTGTCCCGATTCCGTCCTCACACAGAACAAGGTCAATGGGCAACCCTGACCAGCATGAATCCAGTGCTGCAGCCATATCTGCTCTTATCTGGCTCCCAGCGCTGCTCCTTCCCATGCACCAATAAACTTCTTCCCTATGGAACAGAATAACCCTGCAGGGAAACTGAGGTGGTCGCTCCTTCCAGCCCCAAGCTCCACCAGCACCCCATGGATGGGCCTGTGAAATGTGAAGAGGTGGCCTGGGGATGGAAAAGGTCTTTGGAGGAGGGAAAATTTTGGGGGACCCCAGCCTGATGCCAGGGCTTGAGGAAGCAGTGTTCGAGGTTCAGGAGGGTCCCTTCCCAATGGCCACGGGTCCTTGGGTACCCTATGCAAGTGGCCCTGCTCCTTCAGGCCCCTGGGACCAGATCCCCTTTCAAAGCTTTTAGCCCCCTCCTCCAGCCCCACAGAGCCAGGGGCTGGTTTGCATCAACAGCGTGACTGGGAGGCACGGAGGTGTCGAGGTGATGGACGGAGCGGGGAGGCAGAGGGCACGGCAGGGCCCTACCCTTCGGTCACCCACGGCACTCCCCTGGCACTTGGGATGAGGCGGAAAACGTGGCATGGTGGGAACGGCCTGAGAAGGAATTCACAGGCTAATGACCATGTCCAGGTTTGCTCAGCTTCTCGGCGGGAGCGGTGCTTGAACAGTGCTGTGGCCCTGGCAGGCAGAGAGCCCTGCGGCCCCTGGGACAGCACGGATGGCACCAGGCACTGGGATGGCAGCGGAGGCACTGAGGGCTGCTGGTGTGAGCCATGGCACTGGTGTGGCCTTCACTTTGGTTAATGATTGCTGGACTCATTAGCCCAATACATCCCTGTCTTATGTCCTGCTTTCCTGTAATCTAAACCACAGCACTGGGTGCAGCCCCGCAACACAGCCCCACGGCAGATCCCCCACAGCAGAGCCTCCTGGCCAGCTGCTACCCATGGGCACAAGCCAGGCCCACATGGGCCACCTCTCCAAAAGTTAATCAGCCAGACAAACATTTGGCTGTCATCCCTGAGGCTCTGGGTGCTCACAGCACTGCACAAAGGTCGGTCAGTGGAAGTCCCCACCCCAGCCAGGAGCCCCTTTGAGCAAACAGGGTGACAGCAAGGAGAGTAAAGGAACACCAGCGTCCCAGTCCCGCAGGCCTTGTCCCATCCCAGGGGACAGGAGGGCTCATGCCTGTGGGGAGCCCCAGGTACCCAGTGAGGTGAGGGGCAGCTCTGGCTGACAGTGCCTTTGTGAGCACCCCCAGAAGCCATGCGCTGCCACGGCTGGGGCAGCCACCGTGGATTTATTACTTTGTTCCAGCTTTGAAATGGAACCGAGAGCGGAGCTGAGCCCAGCGAGCGTCGGCCAGATGGAGAGTGTCACTAAGTGTATATAACTGTCACCAGCTCCCCCGGGGCTGGCCCCCAACAGGGACAGCAGGGACAGGGACACAGGGCAGCCCCGGGGACGGGAGCTGCACATGTTCATCATCCCCCGACTCTCCATGCTGGCCATGTCCCCTGGGCTGGGCACACACGGGGGGGAGCCCAGGGTGCACTCTCCAAGCAGCGAAAGCCACAGGCTATGCTGGCCATGGCGAGGGTGGCAATGGCAATAAAGGGGCCAACAAAGCGGCGCGGGGACAATGCGGGCGGGGGGCGCGGAGCCGCAGGCGCCGGTTGCCCTGGAGACCCCAGCAGGGCTTTCCGAAGGTATTTCCTGAAGAAAAAGCACACACATGCCCAGCAGCCCCACTAATCCCAACAGGAAGTGCTTACCAGGACGTGGGGATTGGCTTCTTTTTGATTTAAAAAGCTCCTCACCCTGCCATGTCTCCCGCAGCCCGGACTGTGCTGGGGGCATGTCCCGAAGGGCAACATCTTAGCACCCCAGCTGCTCCCAGAGCCATGCATATCCCTGGATCTCCTGCTCCAGGGAAAGGCTGCAGCAGGGAGATGCCAACAGCCGAGCATCAGGGTCTCAAGGCACCCATGGCTCTTGGAGTGCTCAGGGCACCCCCAGCTCCTCCTGTCTGAGCCATCATCCAGTCCCTTGATGCTTCCTCCACAGGGAGAGGGGGATTTACATCCTGCTCCAGGCCCTCCTACTCTCCCAGCCTGCACTGCAAATAAAGCAGCACTTAATTAACAGGCGTGTTGGGAGTTTGCAAAGCTGTCAGGATAAACCCACCCCTTTCTCCCCGGGGTCCGCAGCAGCTCAGAGCCCTGGAGGCAGTGGCTTGGGGCAGAGACACCCCTCCATGGGCTCCCAGCAGGCACGGGACAGACAGGGCTCACAAGAGAACGCCCCAATTTGCAGAGTTTTTGGCTGGCTTTGCCTGGGCCCTGGCCCACTGCCGGAGCTGAGTGTCTGTTCCTCTCCTCACATCCCTCCTGCATATCCCCAGGCTGTTGCACAGGGGGGCTCGACAGCTGGCAGCCCCCAGACACACAGGGACCCTCCTGCCCCCCCCGGCGTGGCTCTGCTCACCCTGGGGCAGCTCCACAGCCCAGGCTCTGGCAGCATGCGGCTGTTTTTCCCAAAGACTCATATTTCTTTTTTTCCTCCTCAATTAAGGCCCAGAGTGACAGCATCCGAGTGGAAAGGCGGGAGGAGGGAACAATGCCGTCCCGACAGGCTGGGAGGGGACGGCAGCAGCGTGCTGCCCTGGAGAACACAGCCACGTCTCAGAGAGCTGGGACTGGGTGGCTGCAGCAGTGGGGTCTGGGGGTGCAGCTGGGCCCCCGAGCTCTGGGAACAGTCCTGGGTTGCTGCCATCAACAGCAGAAGTGCAGGAGGCTGCAGGCTTGGCAGGGAATTTCCAGGCTGCTTGTGGGGCTCCAGCAAGGGGTCAGCCACTTCAAAAGGGATCCTTGGGGAATCCCCTCCCCTGGGACTTATCGGGGCACAGGGTAGGAGACACTGAGAGCTGAAAAAACAAGGGAGGACTGGACAGCAGGGAAATGGGGATGGGGACAGAGCCAAGGATCAGCAGTGCTCTGGGGAGGAGTGGGGACAAGCCAAGGACTCTCGTGGTGCTGCCTGCGGGGACGCTGGGCTCCCCCAAGCTACCTGGGCTGAGCGCACTGCCTGCCCTGCACTTTTGACTCCTGCAGGGTCTGGAGTAAGACCCCCTGGACGAGCTGGGGACAACAAAGCCCCAGGAGCCAGGGCCCCCGCTGGCCCCACAGATGGCTGCGGGGGGGTTAAGCCTGTGGCCAGCTGGGCAGCCGGCAGCCCAGGGAAATGGGGCAGCCCTTGGCCCCTGCCCCACGGGGAGCGGCTGCAGCCAAATCCCTGTGCTTTGGAGTGCAGATGCACCCCCCGGGGAAGTATCTGCTGCACTGGGGCACCTTTGGGGCTCAGTGTGTCCCCAGACCAGCTGACCAAGGCAGGACCCCCCCGCCCCAGGACATGGCTCCCCATGAAAATCTGCTTGTCTGCTCAGCACCCCCGAAAGGGCCATGGCAGGCCTCATGTGAGGAGATGCCTAAGCAGCGGCTGGGACAATGGCAGACAAGGAGAGAGGGGAAAAAAACCTCGGCAATTTTCTGCAGGTTTCTATTTAACCTGGAGACAAAGAGCGGCTTTGTGTAAGGGAGGGACAGAGGCTGCACACGGAAATTTCTTGGCTTTTCCCCTTAACCAGGGTTTTTTCACCACCTCCAAATTTAGGTAACTATAAAATGCAGTAAGTGTCCGTTAATATTTTATTTGCTCCAGATTTTTTGGTACTGGGAGGGAGCCCCTGACAAGCAGAGCTCCCAAACTCCCTCCCACATCACAAGGAGAGGGGAGCTAGAACTGAACGCCTCTCTACATGAGGCCAGGCCGCTGACCGGCCGTGGGGGATTACTCCTCTCTGAGAAGGGAGCTTAGCTGCCTCAGAACCAGGAGTAAACTGAAACCCCATAAACATCCAGAACAAAGTCTGGGAAAGCTGCTGCCTCCACCATGGAGGGGACCGAGTGTGGCTGCCACTATCCCCAGGGTGATGGGGCATTCCCCTGAGCCATGATGAATGGGGGAAGGACAGAGACCTCAGACCCCAGGTCACAATGGCCCTTGGCATGGGAGCTGAACCCATCCGCATCCCATGGGACCCCAAAACCCCTGGGGCTGGGTCGGAGCCTGCCCCTGCGAGGTGCTGGTGGCTCAGCCCTGGCTGCAGGTCCTGGCCCAGCACTGGCTCTTCCCATCCCACACGTTCTGCTGGGAACATTTTGTTCCCACCAGCCAGCTCCGGAGCCAAGGGACGGATTCTGCCCCAGCCGGGCTCCTGCTGTGGCACTAATTGGGCTGCCCTGGTGAGAACTATGTCGGGAAACGTTTCCAGAGGTTATTGTTAGCCTTGGCATGAGGCTGGCGAGGAACCAGCTCCCTCTTCTCCGACCTCTCCTCCTCCACTGCCACTGCCTGATGCTGCTTCCTCCAGGGGCTGCAGGACTCCTCATGTACCCCAAAATTCACCCGTGCTCAAACAGCTCCCCTCAGCCTGAACACCCCAACACCTTTCCCAGGCCCACAGCCAGGGTTGGGGCTGCAGGTGCTGCTCTCCTGGCAGCACAGAGCCATCTTTACCCCAAACACTGCTAGGAAACCTCTTCCAGGAAGAACAATCTCCCGAGAAAAACATGTTTACCACTGTCAACCGCATTGTTTACAGATGTGGGGAGCAGGCATGTCAGTGGAAAAATCTCAGCAATGGTCCCTGTGAGTGAGGCTCTGCCCGGGCTTCTCTCCGGAGCTACAGCTCCCCAGGGACCCTGCATGCCTCGGGCTGGCTCCTGGGGTGTCCCCTCACAGGGTGTGACCTGTGACCAGGTACCTGCTGCTCCAGTCAGAGCTGCCAACCCTGGCCCCATGGGATCACCCCATCATTCCCACCGGGGCTGGAGCAGCTGCAGTGGGGGTCACTCACCAGTTGCCAGCTCCCACCCCGAGCCCTGAGCAGACCCCGGTGCACCACACAGCGCCGTGCCCATGCCAGCTATCAGCCTTGCAGGGCTCCGGTGGGAGGAAGGGGGAAGAGGGAGTGAGTCTTAAAAAGCAAAGCAGTGCCCACAGACCAGACATTCTTGGGTAATTAGAACCAAAAGGAGCAAGTTGAAGTCCTGCGCGGTGCCGCTGGGTCTGGTTATTCTCTGCCTCACCGAGGGCCAAGGCTCTGACGTGCCGGAGCAGGGCTCTCCGCCAGGACCAGCTCTGCCCAGGGCCACGCAACACACTCGGCCCATTCGCTGAGTCTTGGGGTGCTCCCACGCTCCAGAGCTGAGCCAGGAGCAGCCCTGGCCACTGCCATCAGCCCTGCACGGCTCCTGGAGGACAGCAGCGATCACAAGGGTGGGGATGTCCTTGTCAGGGGCTGTGCTCCCCAGCCCCAGTGGAGATGAGATTTGGACTGCACAAATCACCTGAGCCAGCCCCAGCTTTGAGACCACCCCATGGGCATTCCCAGCTGGGAGCAACACTGGAGCATCCCAAGGGTTTCTGCAGGGTTGTATTCATCCTCAGCACTGCCAGCTGACAAAAGTTCCCTGAAGCTGAACCAGTTCCCTGCATCCAAACCTTTGTCCGCACTAGCTGAGCCCAGGATCGCCCCGGAGCCAAGCAGGGTGGGAGCAGCCTCACACATCCCGGGTTACAGATCATCACAGGGACGCAAGGGCCATGACATGGAGTGACCCCGGTTGGGGACCCAGCCCCCAGGGCCCTATTCCTTCTCCAAACCAACAGGTCAGGGTTTGCCACAATTTTTCTCCAGGTTTAAAATGGCATGGCTGGAGCCACACACTCACTTTTGTGCCCACACAAACCACTCTGGGGACAACATGTGCCATGTCTGCAGAGGTACCAGCTCCCAGCTGGGTGACACCATAGGTGGCACTGGGGACATGCTGGTGGCCCCATGGCTGGAGCACATGCCAGCCTTTGCCTCTGCTGCAGGGAAGACCAGACCACGTTGCCCAAGAGGAACATAGAAGACGACGGACTGGGGGCTCCCGGTGCAGGTGCATCAGGATCGGGCTGTGCCTCTTACCTTGGTCGGGCAGGGTGGGGGCCGGCCGGGCAGCGGAGAGCGTGGCTGCGACCAGCACAGCCCAAAGGATGAGGCACCGCCAGGTAAACATCCCACTGCTGCAGCTACTGCTTGGCAACTAGGCTCCGTAAATCCCACTCCATGGGGGCCCTGGGCTGGCCCCAGGCGGGCGCAGGGGGGGTCTCCGCAGGGCCTCGTCAGCCCCTGTGAGCTGTGAAGGAGAAAAGCAGAGTCAAGGCAGGGCCAGGTGCTCCCCCACACCCCACCATCCAGCACGCCTGTGTAGTGGGACGCACTCGCCATCACAGGAGATCTTCCTCCTGCATCCAGCCTGGACAGCATGATGGCCCTGGATCATGGGTTGTCCCCAGACTGTGGTGGCAGGTCCTCACAGACCCCTCAGCAGCCTGACATGACCTGGCATTGACTGGCAGGGTTACGTTTCCCTGTGCAAAAGCATTGATGTGTCAAGAGTGAAACCGCTGGCGAAGCAGAACCAAATGCAGCAAAATTTCCCAGAACAGTGGGAGAAACATTAACGCCGGTTAAAGAAAGGGAGACTCCTGCTCTCCTCTTCCTGCACTTTGTCAGCTATTGCTGACCCATGGCTTCACTGAAGGAAATCCCTTATCCAGACCCAAATCTGATGATGTCTGTGTCACCATCCACCCCTAGCAAAGCAAATCTTGCTGCAAACTCCAGCCCTGCCATTCTCTATAGAATCTATAGGGCTCAGAGCAGCCATCCCCATGGAAAGGCCTTCCTGGAGCTGGAGGGTCAGCCAGCTGTGGCCGATCTCTTTCCACCAACAGCTGTTTTTGAAGTGGCTGTTTGGGGAGAAATCCCCCAGCTTCCATGGCCAATTCTGCAACTTGCTCTCATCACTGCCAGCTCTCACGCTGGGCTCTCCAGCCCACCCATCCCCTCCGGTCCCCATCCCCTTCCAGGGGACTGTTCCATGCAGGGCAGCTCCGGAGCTGGGTTCTGGCACAGGGAGGCCCAGCAGAGCCTGATCTTGCCCCAGGGTGCTGTGGGGGCATGCGCTCCATGGCCCTCATTCCTCCTTCCCTCTGACCATCCCTCCTCACCATGCCAGGAGCATGAAGCTCTTCCAAGACACGTTGCTGAGGAATGCTGGAGCCCAAACCCAGCTGCCCTGGCTGACTACTCTGAGCCATGTGGATGGGAACAAGCCCCTGTGCTCCACCCCCGCGCCACATCTGCGCCTCGGCAGCAGCCTGGGATGAGGTCCCAACATCGGCCATCGCTAATGGTCCCACTGGGCTCTGCCGAAGCACTCGCCGATGAGATCCTGCCCAGCCATTGCACAACCTGCGCCGCCCCGGCCA
Source organism: Dasyornis broadbenti (assembly GCA_013397935.1). Lineage (NCBI taxonomy): Eukaryota > Metazoa > Chordata > Aves > Passeriformes > Dasyornithidae > Dasyornis > Dasyornis broadbenti. The sequence goes on from VZRN01003000.1 coordinate 471,338, forward strand.
GGGCGCAGCTGCCAGCGGGTGCTCAGGGAGAATTACCAGGACCAAGATGCAGACAGGACAACACCATCCCAAAACTCTTCCTCAAGGCACCTCCCAGGGTACACCCGTGCCTCCAGGCCCCGCAGCCCTTGTCAGGCATCCCGAGCTCACCCGGTTCCTCTCCCAAGGGATGCAAGCTCCCTGCAGCCGCGTGCTGCGCTGTTCCCAACCTGCCGCGGGAACAGGCGCTTCCTTTCGCCGTAAGGCATCAGGCTGAAGTACACACTGTTAAAAACAGTGAGTAATAATTGTAGTGAGTAATAAACCACTACTCATCCTCCCCACGCACTTGGTCCATAGAGCTTTGGCCTCTGCCTCTCCTGCTCTAGTGTGAGAGCAAGACCCTGCGCTCCCTGTGCCCAGAGTGCTGGCTTTTCCCCAGAGATGGGCTGAGCAGCCACAAGTCCCAAAGGGCTCTGATCCTCCAAAGAGCCTCTGCACTCAAAGGAAGCCCAGCTGGGGTGTAGCTGTGGGGGCTTCAGCTGCCTCCTTCCTGCCAAACTGCTCTGGCTCTGGCTGGCACAGGAATATTTGGGACCCAAACTATTGACACAAGAAGTCGGGCAGGGAAAAGGGTGCCCAGCAAACACTGGCATTATCTCCAACACCAGTGCTTCCAGGCACCGGGCAGTGCTTGAAAATAGTTATTGAATGTTCAGGATTTATCAGGGTTTGGAAGGAGGAGACGGAATTCTTTGAGGGGAAAAAAAAAGAAAGTCTTTGGTATTTCTGGAAATTATTTTCTGTCTCTCAGTGACTTTGTTTATCGACAGCACATGCTCCCCGGAACATGCCCTAATGCGGAGCGTCTGCGTGGGCCTCCCGAGCCAGCCCCGCGCCGAAGGGAGGATGGAGGGAGGGAGGGAGGGATGGAGGGGAGCCCAGTGCCTCCAGTTCCTGAAAAATGAGTCAGTGCTGGCTTGTGCACAGCAGAGCCCTTCTCCAGATACACTTCGGAGCGGGTGCCTTCCAGCTGATTCAGGGGCTTGACAGCAGCATATTTCCATGGCGTAGGGATCACTCGGCAGCACAGAGCTGTCCTGTGGCTGAGAGGGTCACTAGGAGGGAAGGAGGGAGGAAGGGAGGAACAGAGGGAAGTGTGCCAGGACCCAGCAGGAGCACACAGAAATGGTCCGGTTCCCAGGGCAGTGAGGGAGGGCACAGCAGCCACGGCTTTGCTGGAGGGCAGCAGGACTGGGATGCATCCTGCCTGCTCCCCCTGGCCAGGTTCAGTAGCACCCAAGGTAATCTCAGTGCTCAGAGATGCTGAAGAGGTAGCACAGATCTTTTCCTCCTTCCCAAGGGAAAAGGGGAGACTGGGGAACCCCAAGACACTTGCCCTCATGACTCCTCGGTGTCCTCTCGGGAAGGAGGCAAGGAAGTGGGGAGAGTGCTCCTACCTGTGCAAAACAGCAGCATGGCTCTTCTCTGTTTATACAGCTTTTATATAAATCCCAACAGGAAACCATTTGCTCGGGAGGATGGCAGCTCGGGCAGGGTGGGTCTCCGGCTCCTGCCAGGCACTGGGCACTGTACCCACTTCCCGCGGCCCCGGCACTCTGCAATTTACTGCTCCGGGGTGGATTCAAACAACCAAAAATGGAAGCAGTTAGAGAGGAGTCAGGGCTAAATGCCCCTCAGAGACCTGCCTCCAAGGCTGCAATTACCACCGGCCATTACACCCACTGAGCTATTTTGAAGTGGTGATGGACAATTCTGTGCCCATCCGTGCCGCCTTCGGGGGCACTTGCTCCCCCTGCACCACGGAAGGTGTTCTCACACTGCCTTTGCACATCGGTGTGTCCATGAAGAGTCTTGTGCAACCTGTCCCTGCACTATCTTCAGGGATCCTGAGGGCTTCACTTTGACTCTTAATGTCTCCCACACCCCTGAGTCACTGGGCTGAGCTGTCCCAGGGACGTGGTATAGACGGGACCTTCCCATTCGGACAGCAGATGCACCCCATGGTTTTGAGCTGAGTGGTTCTGAGTGGGGAAGCCCCTTCCTGTCCTGTGGTTCATCTTTGGAATACATCTGAGGTGCCAAACACAGGAGCTGGTGCTGAAGCAGGGTGTCCAGCCAGGGTCAGAGCCCTGCGATGCTGTGACATCTGCAGGGGAGCCCTGATCTGATCCCTGAGTGCCCCGGGGCTGCTGGGTGTGATGGGGGGTGGCTGCTGCCATGGGCTGGGTGAGGCTGGAGGGGCTCTGGCTCCTTGGCCTCTGCCTCCCTGTTGGGGCAGAGAAGGCCCATGGCATTCACCACGCCAGAGTGTCCGGGCTGCCTTGGCACCAGCAGCCAGTGGGCAACACAGCAGGCAGGAAAACAAGAGGGACAAGCCAGATCCAACAGAGAGAAGAGTCTGAGCTCGACTCCTGTGTCTGCACAGCATCAGGAGCCTGAGGTGGGGGACTGTGCCCAACCAGGCACAGCTCCCGTCCCTCAGGCGGGGAGGTGGTGACTGCCAGCAGACCACCCTGCCTGGCACAGACACCCTCCTGTTCCAAAACACATGAAAAGAGACTCCTTTTTCTCTGAGGCTCAACAAAGCAGCCCTCCAGATGCCCTTGGGGAAGAAGGTCACGCCAAAAGCACAATCCATAGGTGACAGGAGTAAAGCCTTTCCCTCACCCAGTGCTCCGTGCCCCAACCCGTGGCTCAGGTCAGGAATCAAGTATTTGCTGAAATAAAAAGCAAACACAACTGCAAATGGAACTGTAGGGGAAAACCATAATGCTTAAAGCAGACACATGCTTGGAAAAATAAATATCAAACTGTGCAGCATACAGAGCACGTTAACCCTTCCCAGCTGGCCGCCAGGACTTAGGGCTACTGGGGGCATCTCCATTGCCAAGCTGTGGGCATCCAGTGGTGGGAGAGCCTGGGACACAGGGCAGGAAGGGCAGGGAAAGGCTCAGTCTCACCCACAGATCTCCATAAAACCAGCTCAGTTCTAGAATCCTCACACTCAGGGATCCTTCCCTACCCAAAAGCTTGATTTTCAGACCGATAGCACAGCCATTGGTACCTGAAAATCTACACAAGGTTGGTTCCCCTGACTGCTCTGGGAGGAGATTGGTCAAGGATGGGGACACTGGGACACGATCACAGCCTCCCAGTTCCTGGAAGGGGCAGAGTCCCATTACCCAGTCTGGGAGGGAGCTGGATGGGGTTTTCACTACATTCTGCTCCTCCAAGGAAAGCTGCCTGGAGCGGAAGGACACACATTTGCCACGATGCCCAGAAGCAGAAGGTCCCCAAAGGGGCAGAAAGCTGGATTGTCGGGATGGGATGAACACCTGCGAGTGGCCCCCTCCAGCAGCCAGGACTTGCGGGGCTCCACCTGTGGCTGGAGGCAATATGGCTCCTGGCCCAGGTTATGTTTTTAGCTGGGTAAATAGAGGGGGAGCTCCAGTCCACACCTAAAAGTGACCGGGGCCCCTTCACGCACAGCCAGGGCAGGCACCTCTAGTACGGAAAAGACCAGATGATGCTCCCGCTGGCTGCCTTCACCCCGGCACCACTCGTGCCTGTGCCCTGCCGGGGCAGGGGAGATTTATTTTAATCCTCTCGGAGTAACACAAGGAAAAGGCAGCAGAGCATGCCAGGCAGCACAGGGATTAAGGGAGGAAGTGCTCCTGAGTGGGGAAGATGGCTGCTAGCCAGAGCAGGGGGCTGCAGGGCCCACGCTCCTGCGGCGTCCCTGGGCTGCGCGGAGGGGCTGACCCTGCTCCTCTGTGCTGGCATCCAGCTGGTCGGCACCCGGAGAGATCTAGCCAGAGCAAACCACCACCTCTGCCTGGGCACAATCCCAGTTTCCCTCTGGCCGGGACCTGGCAGCCTCCAAGCCCGACCGTTTATCCCCGTGAGCCGTTGGGTTCACTGAACCGTTTGGGGAGGGAGCTGCCCCGGCCAGCTGTGAGCCAGGACACGGGGCAGTAACTCAGCAACTCGGGCAGAGAAAGAACGGCGAGGCAGCCGTGGAGGTCCTCGGCGTCACCTGAAAGCGGACACTCTCTGCTCCGTCCTCACAAGAGGCCAGCGGCCACCTTCGTGTCTCCCGGCCCCAGAATCCACAAAAACCACAACCAAAGCCCTCTGCAACCAAACCCTCGCGGTGCCGAGGGCCACCGCACCGGCCCGGCGGTCACCCGCCATCGCAGGTGTCGCCGCCGTCTCACCGCACTGCCGGCACCTTCGGCATGGGCGGACGAACAGTTCCCACAGCACAGCGCTCGGATGCGGCGGCTCCGGGAGCCCCACCAGCCCGGACACACAAAGGGAAGCACCAGCTCTGGGACGGCGTTAATTCAACGCCTCCATTCCCGCTGACCGTGGAACGACTCAGAATCCCAAAACTGAAACACAACCGAATCCAGCTCCTTCTCCATCTTTTTCTGGAAGCCGCAAGGCTCCCGCTCAGGTACTTTTCGGGAAAAAGCGGCCAGGCAGCGACTCGGAAACAAGCCCCCGAACCCCACCAGGCTCCCCCGCGGCCGGGAGGGGTTTCGGAGTCGGGACTATGGGACGGTTCCAGCCTCGGTTCGGCCGATGAACGGGGTCGGATCCGCCGCTTTCCGAAACTGCTGCCCGCCGAGCGGCACCGGGGCCCCTGAGCCCCGCACACCGGACCGCCCCGCTGTCCGCAACCCCCCAGATCCCTCAAAGCGGAGCCCCCCCGCGCCAGTGCCGCCGTCGAACCGCCCCGCCAGGGCAACGAGGCG
>VZRN01003000.1:476453-515275 GCA_013397935.1 Dasyornis broadbenti
GCCCGCCGCCGCCGAACTAAGCCGTTCCCGCAGCGCCTCGCCGACAGCCGCGACTCCTCCTCCGCCTTCCTCCGCCCTCCTCCTCCTCAGCGGCCTGATGGGGCTTGTAGTCACAGCCGGACCGCCCCCCCATCCTGGAGACCCTGGTGGCCTCCCGGCAGTGGCATCCCGAACATCCCCCCGGCGTTTTGCGGGCGGTGATCGCCCCGAAGGCAGCTCAGGGATGCTGGCCATGTTGCTCCCCTGGCCTCTGCACTCGTGCCCTGTTGCTCTCGCTGGTACTGGGGAAGCCTCAGGCCCCGTGGGTGCAGGCTGGGGCGAGGGGACCGCCTGGACCCTGTTATCCCTGCGCAACACCCGGTCTGGAGGCAGCGGGATGCAGGCAGCAGAGAGGGCAGAGCTCTGGGCAGCCTGGAGACCCCAGATGGCCCCTGTGCAGAGCAAGGCCCAGGGCAGATGTTTAAAGGGTCATCGACCCCAAGTCTTTCCCAGGAGCCACCACTGCTGCAGTCCTTGCCCTTCCTTACTGTTTTCATTGAGGTTTGGAGCAGGACCATGGCAGCTCTAACACAGAGCTCCTCAAAACTCTCTACAAGCACTTTTGGCTTAGCCTCAGCTGGGAGCACACTCAGTCCCCAAAGCCAAAGGGCAGAGTGGGATACTGTCATACCAGTGAGCCCAGCCTGACTTCTGTACTGCCCAGTATGGAAGTGCAGCTCACAGAGCCCCAGTCTGGGCAATCATGAGCTTCCTCAAAGCTGGACTGGCTCGGGGTAATGTGGCTGGTGCAGGGCATTCAGCCTCTGTGCAGGAAGCATTATGGGAGCAGTTGTGAGTCCAAGTCAAAGCATCCCAGGATGAAGACATCTCCAGCCAGCAGTGAAAGACCTGCCGAGGCAATGTGTAAGTGATTAAGTTATAAGAGGGAAGAGGACAGGCTGAATTAGCCCTGTCAGTCACTGGCGTTAGATTTGAACCAAATGCTGGGCATCCATCCCCAGGAGCAGCCTCCTCCTGCTTCAGGCAACTGTTCAGCTCCCCATGCCAAGACCTGCAGAATATTTCCTTTTCAGGATGACAGATTTGTGGACAGGGAGAAAGGGGGAAGGTAACACACCTGCTGGGATGTTCTTCTCCCAGCAAGCTGAGCATGGGGAACATTTCAATGATGGCAGAGCCAACCCCAGACCTGCACAAGCACAACTCATCCAATGCACATTTTGGGTGCAGTCACCCATCCCCAGCTCTGCCTTCCTCACTGCCCAGCAGCCAGGAGCTTTGGGCTGAAGGTGCCAAAGCTGATAGGGAGCCCACACCTGCTGGACCCAGCTGTTCATGACTCCCATTGGGCTTCTGTTCCAGACTTTTCTATGCTGCCCCCCAAAAAGACCTTACAAGGCTGCACTTTTACCCCTCGTGATGGATAGGCAGCACCTCTGCAGCTGCTGGTCCTTCAGTATGGTTTTCTGCATGACTGCATCAAAAGGCACAAGTTCTTGGTCCTTGATCAATAAAGATGTTTGGAAATGGCAGAAAATGGAGAAAACCATCCCCTGCTCCTGGGAGGCTCAAGGATCTGGCTGCATCCTGGGCCTCAGCATTATGGCAGGACTCAGCAAAGAAGTGACCATGAGCTGTCACCATCTGGTGGCATAAATTGCACAGAAGCAAATCCTTCAGGATGGACAGGGAGAGGAACAATGTCCTGGAGCAGGTGGGGGTCTGCAAGGGGCATGGCTGCGACTGAGGAGCAGCAGAGACCATAGAGCAAACGAGCTCACTGCTGGCATTTTCAGGGATGTGCAGGGGCTGGGGCAGTTCCTTGGCATCAGCAGCCCATGCTGGGCACCTGCCCTTCTCCTGGACCAGGACAGGAGGGGTGTGCTGTGCAGGGCTCTTACACACACGTGTTTGCATTGGTGATGCGATTTTGAGGCTTGCGAGGCCAGAGCTTGGAGAGTTTTGTCTTGGCTGAGGATTTTGTCTTGGCTGAGGAGGAACAAAGCCCTTTGGGGAGCAGCTTCCCAGAGCCTGCAGCTTGCACAGCCTCCTGCACGCTCCCCTGCCTCCCACAGCACAGACAGGGGCTGTACCTGTTGGAATGCACCCACTTCTGCCCCCCCACAGGGATATGCGTGTCCCAGCTGTGTCCCTGCATGGAGTCCCACACCCATGGGCACACATGTAGCCCCTCCAGCTCCACATGTGCCCATCTGCACACTCGGCACTGTCAGACTGCCCGCCTCCGCTTGCCAGCCCAAGGCCATGGGGTGGCCTTCATCCTACTCCTCATCTGCTGCCTCCACATGCCAGCTCCCAGCTGCAGCATCGGAAGCAGCAAAACCCACCACAGGCAGAGCTGACCCATCCCCACAGCTGGGAGAGCAGCCGTCCTCCCAGGCTTGTTTCCCCAGGTCTCCAGAGTGGTTCCAGTGGGAACCGGAGTGTGAAGAGGGGGCACAGAAAGGGCTGAGCCGGCAGAGGAGAGGCCCTGCACAATAGAGCGGCTCCCCCCTGACCTTGCCTTCCCCGTGAAAGATCTGCAGCTCTCCCCTCCTCCCCACTACAAAGGGGCTCCTTTCAGTCCCTAATTCTGCATTTAGAAAACAAAAGCAGATGCATCTAGTTTAGGTTTGGAGAGGGGGAGGCAAGAGCAAATGCTGAAGAACAAAGAGCTTTCCCTGACAGATCTGACTGACAAAGACTTTGTCAGCTCCATCTCTCCCTGAAAAGGCTGGAGCACATCAGGGTGCGGGACTCCTGGCAGGCAGCTGCCGGGCTGGCGGCTCCCAGCCCGGCCAGGCAGAGCACACGCGTGTGGGACATGCACCAGCCCCGCAGTGCAAAGCTGAGTGTGTACATGTGTGCACTGACGTTCACAGGGATGCAGCCTGGTCCTGGCGCTCAGGCAGGATGCCCTTGTTTGTCTCCAGGAGGGAGCCAGCACCAACACCAGGCTGTGCCTGTGTCACCCTCCCTCCTAATGCCCAGGACATGTCTGTTGTCTTCCCACTCTCCCCTCACAGCCAGGCTGCAGGGTTTGCTCTGCACCCTGCAGAGATTCCAGGTGTGTTGTCCAACCTTGGCAAACCACTTCCCATCATCTGGAACATCTGAGACACAGAGAGTGACTTGGCGGGCTGCCCCACGGCTGGCAGCTTGGCAGTGGGATGCATGGATGGGGTTTGCTGATGCCACCTTGGAGAAAACTCCAGCCCCTCTCACGGGCCAGTGTCTGGCGAAGACTTTTTCACCCAAATTGGCTTTTAACTTGGTTTTGTCTCAACACCGTAATCTCCCCCACCTATCACTACTTGGCTGCTCCTCTGGGAAACACATTCTTTAGGAGCCCTTGCCTGCCAAACTGCCCAAATATCACCTTCCTCATGGAGGTGAGGACCTGCTCCAGGACCAGATGTGCTCAGGGTGCTCACTGTTGCAGTTTTAGGAGAACTGGCAGGAGCTGATTGAGCAAGCTCTGCCAGGAAGAGCAGAACACCAATGCCACCCCATCTTACCTTCAAAGCACCCAGCCGTTTTTGCCACTTCCTTGTCATTAGTGTGGTATCTCATTTTAAATTACAGCTGATAAAAGCTCTCTGTCCCTGCCCCATCACAGGGCTGAGAGTCTGGCAGCCTCTGCTTGGGGCAGGGCAGCTCCTTCTGTCTCCACACTGAGACACCAGCATTGGGATCGACCCCTCCAGCCAGGCAGGAGCTCTACTCCCCTGCAATTATCACAAGCCGAGGGGCTCATTAAGACATCACATGATATTTTATTGTCTACAGACAGCAGTCAGGGCAGGCACTTCCACAGCAGTGCTTGCAGCCAGGCTAGCACTGCAGCATTTCCCCAGACTGGTGTCCTTGCAGGACAGGCACCCACCTCCTCCCCAGGCAGAGGGAGAGGGGAGATGGGGGTGAAGGGTGCTCAGCGCTCTGCATCTCCTCAGGCACTCCTGGCACAAAGATGAAGCCTTCCTCACACTGCCAGAGCTGCCAGGTAAAGGGCTGAGCCACCCATCCCAGAAGCCTGCTGCCTGAGAGTCCTGCCAGGCTCAGCTCGCTGGCCTGGGCAGTGCAGGCAGGCAGTAACTCACTGATGATCCATTGAAGAGAGTACAAGAGATCGTGCCCAAGGGGAGGCTCTGATTTGCTGGGAGGTGAGCAGGTGCCCTTGGAAGTGTGGCAGGGATCATCCTCATCGTTGAGGATGATTATCCACTGCAGTGTATCTCCAGTACTGGGAGAGCTTGACTTCTGCCCCCGACTGATTTGCAGAGGGAAATTAATTATGTTTGTTTGACATTGCCCCTCTGGCACTGAGGCTGAGCTGCTATATGAATGTCATTCTGTTCCAGCCCGGCTTGCTCGCGGGGCTGGGATGTTTAATACGGTGTCCCAGGGGACCTCCAGCTCTTCGCATCAGTTGCACTGATGCTCAACACATGCTGAGGCTGCTCAGGCTCCATGGAAATGCCCACATACCCAGACACGTTCAGAGACCTAGGGATGGAGCAGTGCATCCCTGAGTTTGCTGCCTGTGAGTTGGGAAAAGGAGGGACTCTCTGGTGGCCAGATGCTCCTCAGCTGTCCTGGTAACACCAGGACACCCTGATGGCTGCCCAGGACAGCGACTGTCTCTAGAGCCAGGGCAGGGCCCGGACACTGCCCATCCTGTCCCCTTGGCTCCCCACCCTGAGAAAGCCTCCTGCTATCTTTGGATTGGCCCCCAAAGATCTCCAGGAGCAGATAAAGGTGCTGAAGTCCATCAGAGCAACAAAAGCCACCTCCTCAGGCTGTTATCTCATCTTCACAGAGGGAGGACACTCCAGATAAGAAATATCAGTCATTTACAGCATTTGTAATGATACAGGCACAGGACAAATCACTTGTGGAATCTTCTCAGATGAGGACTCTACTTTATCTCCTTATCACACCCCTTCAGCAGTACCCGCAGCACCCACACGCGGTCCCTGTCCCTTCTGGGAACCAGGGACATGGGGACTGGATCCTGCAACTGGTGGGCTCCCTGTGAGTCGAGAGGAAGAACAGCCTGAGCTGATGCAGAGATCTGTGTGGCCATGAGATTTGCTTCTCTTACTCCTGTGTGGGCTGGGGCTGAGAATGGTGCTGGCAACTCTTCCTCCCAGGGCCACGTGCATTTCACCTTCTTGTTGCTGCAAAGATTCTTCACTTGGATAATCTACTAATGGCATTTTCTGCACGCTGTCGTTTGGAAGCCCAACAGCAGCTCCTTCCAGTGGGAGAAGGGCTGTCATTATGTGTCATTACCCACAGGCCATGATTCCTCCCCCACTAACTCGAGCTGTTTTTTTCTTTCAAGTACTACTTGGATATTTACAGGGAAAAAAGCCACAGCTGGGGGCAAAGCAACCAGGATGAGGACTTTCCCCTGCAAAAGTATAAAGTGAAAGCAATGCAAAACACACTCCAACAGGTTTAGCACCTGGAAGGAAGGACCCAGGCAGCTGGGTCCTTGTGCCCTTCTCAGGCTCTGATGAATGAGGGATCCAGTGGATCCCATCCCTAGAGCTGCTCTGCAATACTCAGCATAAGGATAGGAAGCAGAGAGGCTGGGAGGAAGGGAGGCCAGAGCAGGAAAGAGGGGTGGTTGTGGCTGCATGGTGTAAATATCCTGCCTCCCCATCTTCCTCCACCTCATCCAGAGCCTTGAATCCCCTGGATTTGGAAATGAGGCGTTTGGTGCAGGGCTCTCCCGATTGCCATTTATGGGAAGAAGGAGGAGTTTTAGAAGTTCTTGCACCCTGAAGGACATGACACAGAGGGCAGGAGGAGCTGTGCATGGCTTGTGGCAGCTGCAGGCAATGAGATGGAGGCAGCAGCTCCTACCCGGTGGACTCAGGGCCAAGACCTCACTGTATCATGGAATCATTAAATTGGAAAACACCATTAAGGTCTTTGAGTCCTGGCGTCCACAGCCCCTTCCAGTGGAGCTCCCTGGGTGCATCTGGGTACTTCAGTTGCCAGTTTTCCCTGGGCTCCCAGCACAGTCCCAAGTCGCCTTTAACTCAAAGAGTTTTCTCCCAGTTCTTGGGCTGTTTCCTGTCTAGACAGCCCTGGAGGAGCGACTGTATTTATAGAGCAGGGCAGAGAGCTGTGCCCGCTTGCTCTGCCAAACCCACATGAGCCTGATGCTGCTGGCGAGGCCGGACGAAGATGCCTCCCACACGCTGGAAACAGGAGGAGGAGGAAGGCAAAGGAAACCACAGACAGACCCTAAACTCTCTCACCCCTCCAGGTTGTAAATGGCTCCTCTCACCATCTGAGGCTGCTGGGATCCTCTTGCCCTTTCCCTTTTTCTCAAACAGCCAATTTTCTCCTGCATTCCCCAGGTTCCTGCAGCATCTCCAGGTGGGTAGGAGATGGCACTCAGTGCCAGGAAAAGAATGACTTTGCAGGGCACTTCCAGGTAAAGGTGACTCAGTCACCAGTTCTCCCCAGGGTCTTATCCTGACTGGCAGTTCTGGAGCAGGTGACTGGTGTACATGTAGAGCAAGAGCTGCACAAGTGCATAAAAGCTTTTTAAATTTGACTCATTGATTAATTCAGTTGGGCTTAATTTCCCGAAGAGGAGCATCCTCTGGTGCTTCCACTTGCCAGTGTTTGACTTTATTCGCCCTTCTCTTGGCTTCTGAGCTGTGGTTGCCAAGGAGGCCTTACAACCTCTTTTAGCTGATGCTAAAGAACACAGAGCACAAGCTGGCTCAGAGGATGGCCCTGGCAGAGGTTCCTGGCTCACAGAAAGCTGTTGCAGGTGGGTTTTGCTGTCCAAAGGGTGGGAGCTCCTGTTCCTGCGCTGAGCGCTGAGAGGTGACTCTGCAGGACTCAGAGATGGGACATGCGAAGCCCCTTCACCACTGCCAGCCTTTCCCAGCCTCCGCACTGCAGCCGCAGGGGCTCTGAGCTTGGGGAATGAGAGGAACAGAAGCCAAACTGGGTTTCCAGGAAGCTTCCCCACGATGGATTTATAGACACGGTGCCCTTTTCACAGGAGTTCATGCTGAAAACAAGCTGCAGATGCTCTCCTCGGGGTCTCCAGCAACGAGTCCAGATTTACTGCTGCCTCCTCACAGCTGCACTCTGGGCCGGGGGTCGGTGGCTGTGCCCGCCCCTCGCAGTGTTGCAGCTACTGGGGACAGTGCCGTGGAGCTGAGCTCCAGCTGATCGCACTGCCCGGGGCAGCCGCCATGTCTGTCACCCTCCCGGCAGCCGTGTTCCCATGCTGGGAGTGTGACCAGCTGCCACCAAGCCTGGGCACCGCTGTGGAGCCAGGCCCCATGCCCAGCTGGGGGACAGAGGTTTTCTCTGTTATTCCTGAGAGACCCCAAAGTCAGGTGACTGCAGGGAGAGTGCGCTGGGCGGCTGCAGCGTCGGATTTGGCATGGGACATGGAGTGCCGGCTTGGCTGTGTGGGGTTAGCAGCAGGACTAGATGATCCTAAGGGTGTTTTCCAACCTAAATGATTCCTTGATTCTACTAATTCCCCGGGAAGCTCAGTGGCTAAGCTTGAGTGGCCCTGGGGGAGGCAGGTGATGCTCCAGCCCCTTGGAATACAAAGTGCCGTGTCACGAAGGCTGAGCGACATGAGGGGTGACCCTGCTGCCGGCAGTGTCAGCCCGGCCGCTGACCCGCTGCAGCCCTGTCCCGGCAGCGCCGCACGCTTCAGACATACTGACCCCTGGCTCAGAACCAAAGGCAAATTCACGCCGAATAATCATGCAAATCTCTCGCCCAGGAGCCCGAGGGCGGTGCCCGCTCGACAGGCTCGCTCCGGCTGGCAGAGGCGCCGGGCAAAACAATCCCTACCCTCCAGCTGGGCAGTTCGCAGCCTGAAGATGCAGCATTGCCTGATCTGTGGCCCTCCCTGCCCCACTCCGTCCCTCCTTGGCCCTGGGGCTCACCCTGTGCCCTCAGGATTTTGGGTGGTTCCGGGGACTGGGAGCTCCACAGGTGCTCTGTGTGTGTGGACTCCAATGCTTGGAAGCTCTTCCCTGAAGTGTCTGGGGACGAGTTTCATTCCAACCCGGCACTTCCCATGCTCCTGCCGTGCAGTGAGCAGCTGCAGCCCCAGGAAATGCTGAGCCACTGGCGACTCCCAGAAATTCTCCAGAACTGCTGTTTTGGCGTGTGGTGACCAGAGAAGCCACTGAAAGGGTCCCTGGAGGATGACAAGTGCTGACGTGGGGCTTGCAGAGTCTGCTGCTTGCCGTGTCAGAGCTCCAGCACCACCAGCGTGTCCAGCAGGCTCCTAGGCTAGGTACGGTGGGGAAGACATCGAGCCTGGGGCCAGGAGCATCCTGCCTGCCCTGCCTGTGTGTGGAGCTGTCAGCGCACTGGGCAAACTAAGGAGATTAGAGCTGGGATTGGAGCCCGTGTGAAAAGTGACTCCCATTTTGAATGGATAAAGCTGCTTTTCTCTCCTGTGCTTCAGGATTGCAGAAGCAGATCCAAGGTTTAATCCCTTCCGCCTGATCCTGCTCGTTAGACATAATGTAATTAACAGGCGAGGAGCTGCAAAGCTGTTTGTGCTCCAGGGTCACACTGGAGTACAACAGGGCACCAACTGCCACTGGGGCAGGGCGGGCAGTGCAGGAATTCGAGGGGCTTGGTCCAAGTGGAGGGCTTCAGGCGGGGGGCACGCGGCACAGGGCGCACAAGGCATGAGGGGAGGGACCCTGGTGCTGACAGATGGGACAGAGCCACCTGTGAGGCCCAAGGCATGGCCCTCTGTGCCATGCCCTGCTGCTGCCCCTTGGCCTATGGCCACTAGGCTGGACCACCAAACCCACCCGCGTCTGGGCTGGGGGTCCCAGCACCAAGAGCCCCTTGAGAGGATGCAGTGACCGCTCCCCCCAGCAAAACACGGGGGAAAGGTCTGGACTGGGCAGGGAGCTCCCGGGCTGCCCCCATCGCACTGGCCCCTCCCCACCTGTCACACTCTGGCTCTGCGGCCCCGCTGGAATAAAAGGCCTCATTTATTTGAGTTGTGCTAACTAAGTCAGCACAGCCTCACTGGCCTGGCTGAAGACACCCCTGGCTGTCCTCGGGAATGTCCCGGGGTGCCAGCTCCAAATGCAGCTGTGGTGGGCCTTAGATCTTTATGGCCAGTAAAGGGGTCCGTGGCTAATTTATGCCCCTCCTATAATTTACAGCCCCTTTACAGCTGCTGTAAAATGACCTATAAATCACAGGCAACATCATAGGCTAGGGACAAAGCCCCGGCATCGTCACCTGCCAGCTGGCTGAGCAGGCAGCAGGGTGGAGCAGGGCTGAGCCCACGGCAGGTACATCCCTGCTGCAGCCAGGCACTGGGAACACTGGGCAGGCCTTGGGACTCTGGCTGTGGCACTCAACGTTGTTACTCCTTGTCCTCGATTCTCGGCTACCTGGCGACAGGAGGTCTCCGTCGCTGCCTCTACCTACTGGGGGACCCCTCTGAGGATGGGATCCCTGCACAGGGACAGCTGATGCAGTGTCGAGGGGCACTTGGGGCATTGTGGGGTCAAGTGGGACTGAAGGGAAGCTCAGTGGCTTCACACAGAGCTGCTGGCAGAGGCTGTTGCTCCCGGTGCCCTCAGGAAGGCTGACTCAATCCGTTGTGGGGAGGAAGCACAAACCCCTGGAGCCGCGGCATCTGCGCTGGCAGGAGGTGGTTTGTGCTTGGGCTGGACAGGAGCCTCTGCATTCACTCTGCTGCTTCCCACACGGCACTGCCGAGGCTTCTGTTGCATTCCTGGGGTGAATGAGGAGGGACCTCAGCTGCTGGGGAGCGGGGTCTGGAACAGCCTTGTCTTTGTGCCCAGGTGTGAGAGCAGAGCAGGGACTACTGTGGCACCCCCATCCTGGCATCCAGCACTCACTAATGCTGAGCATTCTCTGTTTCAGTGCTGTGGAGTGCTGCTGTGCCCCTCAGGGGGATCTCTTAGGATGTGGGGGGAGAGGAGCTGGGGCAGGGGGTTACCCACAGCTCCACAGAGCCAGACTTGGCCACTCTACCCCACTGCCAGTGGTTATTTAAACTCCTCCAAGCCCCGTGTACACTCCAGGGTGATGGGTCCATGGCCCTGGCATGCAGCCAGCATGCCGGGGCCATGTCCTTGGCTTGCACCTGTGTCCCATTCCTGAAAACCAGGCTTGGCTCTGGTCCTCCTCCTTACCCAGGCTTTAAGTAGTGACCTGCTCACTGTGTTTCTGTATACATTTATATTTCTATGCACCAATTACAGACTAAAGCAGTGTGCAGGAAAACACAGTGGGTATTTTAGGTGACAAACATTCTAGAAGGACAATGGCCCAAGTTTACATCTGGAGTGACAACTTGAAGGCACCTGGCTGCTATCTGGTGATGTTGGACCCCAGGTTGAATAAAGATGCAGAGGATGGAGGTTCCTCCCAGGCCTGGGAATGACCAGGGACCTGGAGTGCTGGTGGCTGGAGAGACAATGGGAGTGCCCAGGATGGGTCTGGCAGAAGAACCTGGGAGGACTGGGGAGATGGAATTGAACCAGTGACAGTGCTGGCACCAAGGGCCCAGCACTGCGCTGGTGATGGAGCAGCTCAGGCTCTGCAGGGATGTCCTGCCCAGTGCAGGCACCCAGCTGCTGTGAGCCCAGTGCTGAATCCGGTGGGGCTCTGGCAGCAGTGCCAAAACCAGAGGCAGTGGGAAGAGGGGAGCAGTTTGGCTCTCAATTGCCAGACCACAAAAATATTAGGTGGGCAGGAGGGGACTGCCCAGGGACATGTCCGGTACTTCCCAGCCACAGCGGGCTGTGGTTGCATCCAGCACGGCGGGACACAGCGGGGAGGAGCAGGCTGGGGCCAGGGCTGCTGGAGTGAGGATGCTGGGAGGCATCTGGGGCTGGGCCACGGAGAGCATTTCTGAAATATTTTAGGTTATTCTGGTTAAAAAACAACAAACCAGAAAGTGAAATATTATCTGTGAGAGAGAATGTGAAGTTTCACTAAAAAATCTGCAGATGTTCTGTCCGGGTTTGTTTTGACCCACAGGCCAGATCTGTGTGGGAACATCCCAGCGCCTTCTCACTGCTGCTGCTGCTGTGCCTCATCCTGCTGTGATGGGACCCACTGGTGCAAGAGCAACCTGCCACCCCTCTCCTGTTCCCACTCAACTCAGGCCTTGGTAGCAGTTCCTGGCCTCCTCTAGGTTGTTTTTTTTAATCTGGGTACTTTACTTTTTCCTTTGTTAAGACAAAGGCTCCAGCAGTGCCAAGCTCGTCCCTGCAGATGCTGCAGCTGCCTGGGCACCTGGGAAGCTGCCACTTGGCTCCAGACTCTGGCAGCTCCAGGAGAGGGAAGCAGCCAAACCCATTCGTGGCACAGCTGCCCAGGCAGTGGTGCTGGAGCAGGGTCTGGCTGTGCTGGACAGCTACCAGCGGGCTGTGAGGCACGGGGTTGAACCAGCCCTGCCGCCCACCCCACGGCACACAGCGGGGCCTCTGGTGGGAGTCCTGGCATGCCCTGACCCATCGTGAGGAGCCAAGGGCCTGGAGCTGGGGCTCGGGATAAAGCCCAGTTTGGCTGCTCCTGTGTCCCAGTCTCATAGAGCTAGAGCTGGGGCTGCACTAAGCTGAAATCCAGCATGAGGTGCAGGGCAGCATCACACGATGCCACGTTCCCTCCCACCGGGGCTTGCTGCTGGGCTCTCCAGGGGTTCCATGGGCAGGATGGGGCCCCTCTGCCTTGATTTGCCCCCTGGAGGAGGAAGCCTCCACAGGCCGTTCCTGCAGGGATGTGCTTCCAGAGCAAAGCTCCTAATTATGAGTGCCACCCCGCACTGTAATTTAAAATGAACTCAACAGATGTGTAATTTGTGGCTGGGAACAGATTTAACCTGCAGGATGGGTGCCAGAACCTACCAGCGTGGCCCCATGGCGAGTTGTGGGCACAATGTCACTTGCCTGTGGAGCAGAGGCACAGCCTGGGCTTGGGGGGCTGGCACCGGCAGCGGGGATCTGTACCCACAACCCTGGGGTGCAGCTTGGGGCTCCCCCAAACACTGAGTGAGGCAAGGGATGCCCCACAGCATGAGCAAGGCTGGCTCAGCCTCTCTGGGATTCTCCAGGGTTCCGGGGAGGCACCAGACATGTCAGCTGTGCTGGGGGAGGTCCTGCCACTCTCCTTCCTACCCTGCTCTGAAATAGAAAAGGGAAAGAGGGATATAAAGGGAAAGTGATGTCACAAAAGTTGCAGGAGGAACAGAGGGAAAATCAACAGGCATGTTATTGGAAGTAAAGCCATCCAAAGTTTTCCGAGCAGCTCTTGCCAGCAGCACTCGCAGCAGAGTGGGGACCACACTGCAGCCCAGCACTCCAGAGGCTGCTCACGTATTCCCACCACTGGGCTGCTCACATCACTTGCCACTGTTTTGCTTTTTCTGATGAATTATTGAACAGTGATGCTGTGTCACTGTGGCACCCCAGTACCTACTGTTTCTGGCAGCTGGGAGCTGATGAGCTGCCATGTCCTGATCTCTGGACCAGGAGGTTGTGGGTTCCAACAGCAGAACTTGTTTTCCCTTCTCTGCTCTGTCTCACCAGCAGACAGCTGAAAACACTCTGTTTTCCCTGGAGCATGACCCACACTTCTGGGAACTTGTCCATCCCCCAGGTGAAGCTCTCTGTGTTTTGCAAAGCACTGGCAGAACGGTTTGGAGTGTGGCAGAGCAGGGATGTGTGGATCCATCCCAGGAAAGGCCTGGCATGACCAAGCATGGTCCATGGTGTGGGGCTGCCTGCCCTGCTCTAGAAGAGCTTTCATCCCCTGGGAGAAGGCAGGGGGTCCTGCAGGAGCCTGCAACTCCACAGTGCTGGCCGGCAGCCCTGGACAGGATGGGATGTATCCAGCCAGGCTCGCTAGACTGCTCCTAATGGGATCATCTCCGGCTAATGCACAGGGCACTCTGAGACAGGCATCATTCCTGTGCTTACCAACTCATTAAAGAGGAAAAGGGAAATTAAGAATGAAGAGCGGAGTTTGTGGGGAGGAAGGAGCCCAGAGTAGGGGGGATGCTGTGCTCTGTCTGCAGGAGCTGCTGCAGCGGGAGCAGCCTGGATCAGCAGCCTCAGCAGTAACACAAACCTGGGCTGTTTTCACTCCTGTAAGTGCAAACTAATGCATTATTTACAAGACATGAGTAAAGCATCCAGGAAAGCACTCCAGAGCAGCTCTCTCCTTAAATACAGGAAATTCTTTGAAAATGCTTAAAGTCTGTGGATTCACAGATTTGAAAACCAGAAACATTAAGAGGTCAGTGTGCCTGAGCCTGGCTGATGGGTCTCCTGCAGCCTCCCTAACACCCAGAGATGGAGTTACTGCTCCCTCTCCCTCCCCCTCTCCTCATCCTCGCTCTCACAAGCATGTGCTGGTCCCCAGGCAACCCCCAAGTGCTCCTGGCTGCTGGCTCTGGCTGTGCCATCTATTTGTGGTGTGATTGAAGAGCTCTCCAGTGCCTGGCATTTGCTGCCCACGGAGGCACTTACTCACTGCAATCAGGGAGGCACTTCAGCTCCATTTGATTAGCTGAACAGGCAGGAATGGGGCCCTGCCTGGGCTCGTCAGGCTGCAGGCAGCACCGTGTGGAGATGCAGCATCCCATGGAGATGCAGCACCCTGTGGAGATGCAGCATCCCGTGGAGATACTTCTCAGCACTCCATGGGGATGGCCCGGACCCAGTGATGTTGCTCCCACTCCCTGTGCCCAGCAGGAGGATGCTGTTGGGTGCTGGAGGGGCCCTTGCCTGTGCTGTAGCTCCCTGGCACAGGCAGGGAGGGATTTCTCAGCGCCCTGTCCTGGCTGGGATGCTGCTCTGAGACCCCTGAGCCCCAGGACACTGCAGAGCAACCAGACCTGCTTCTATGAGCCCAACCCTGCAGATAACAGAGCAGTTGCTGGGCAGAGGATGGGCTCAAGGATTCGATTACAGCACAGATATTGTGCCCTAGAGCTGCCATGGTGCTGACTCCCAAAATTTGTGTGCTCAGAGAACCCCCTCCAGCAGAGTTTCTCCCAGCTTCTTGAAGTTATAGAACACATTGTCTGAGCATAAAGCAGATGATAGGGGAAACAGGATTTTCATAATGTAACCCCAAGACCCTTGCCCAGGAGCTGGCAGCTGTCTGCCTCCCTAGCCCCTATCAATCCACTACAGCAAACTTCCTGAGGGCAGTGTAGGGCTGGCGGCAACCAGCAGCCACAAGTTCCTCCAAAGCAAAAGTACTAAAAAGCAGGAAAGGTTTAAACTCTTCCCTCGGAACAAGCACAGGCCTCTGGGTGCCACTGAGACACGTTACCTATAAATCAGGATGATTAGTGAGTTTATGAAGCCGAGGAGCATCGATCCAGGCGGGAGCACTCAGCCAGCACTCCAAGCAGCCGGCCCACGAAGCAGGCTAATGGACACAGATGTATTTGCAGGAACATCCGATGAGATTGTTGCTGTGGGGTTTTTGCTTCTCCAGGATTGTAAAATCAATTGCCCTGACCTGGTGTCCTCATCTCAGGGTCCTGCACTACAGGGCTCTGCCCCACCAGTGCTGTGGAAGATGATTTTGGGAATATGATACAGAAATGGCTGTCTCACGCCAAGAAATGGAAAATTTTTATAAACCACCTCCTGTCAGTTCTGCCCTTGTGATGAGAGTCTTCCCCCATCTCCACTGGAAACATCAATAGGGCTTTTTTGGGGGGGGGGGGGGGGTTGTGCAGCCTCCTCCCTCTTCAGCGTCATCTTGGGAACACGACTGAACCCTGCCAAATCTGGGATTGATGCTCAGACCCTTTGGTGAGCACAGAGCGCATTACCTCCTTTCCTGAGGCCTAATTAGGGTCTGAAATCAAAAGTATATTTCCTCTCTCTCATTGGAGCTGTGAGAGATTGGAAAAGGAGCTTTTTGGTTAAAACACCTGGGTGAGTGATGACCACAGCCCTGAGCTGTGGTGGCAGAGCCTGCAGAGCCTTGGCCCTGGAGTTTTTAAAAAAGATTTTCATGCCAACAACGTTCAGGCATCTAAACAAGATGCAGGATTCCCAGCAGGATCCGGCCTGCTGCCGTTTGGAGTTGGAAGGAAACAGGGAAATCTCTGGAGCTCTGGATGGGAACGGCTGTGTGCTAATGGTGCACTGGAAACCTGAGCCCACCCGACCAGGAATTTGCTGGCAATAGCATGAAACAAAGGCTCTGTCCTGGGAAGTCAAAATGCCAGCAGAATTATGGAGATGAATACTTCAGCTTGTCTTTCAAGAGAGACTCTTCGCAGCAACTGGCCCAGTGGTTTATGCAAAGACCATGCAAATGAGGCTGATAAATATGTAGTAGGACAGAAAGGCGTCAAAAGGTGGCTGTGCGGGGCTGTGAGTGACTCCGGTTCATGACCCGACCCAGGGGGGGCTCACCGTGACACGCAGCCCCGGCTCTGCAGGAACCTCTCCGCTCCCCAGGGCATCTCTCAGGGCTGCTGGAGGGGACGGGAGCACCCGCAGGGCTGGTTTGTGCTCGGCTTCCCCTTCTCCCAGCACCCCTGCCCCGCAGCCGCCCCTGCCGGAACCTCTCGGGTTTTGGTGCAGGTGAATTGCGATGCTCAGAACCCCCTCCCGAGCTCCGCCTGCACAGCAAAATGTCTGTGAAACCCAGCGGAGGCGGAGGAAAAAATCCCAAACAACAACTGGATGCTGCCAGAGGATTCAGCAGCCGGCTCAGACAGAAATGCCTCCCCGGTGCGGAGGGCTGGCGTGGAGAGGCCAACTGCTGCCACCAGCCAGGGTTTTCTTGGCTGCACAGGTCCGCGGGGAGTGATCGTTCGGCAGCGACGGAGCCGTCAGAAGGAAACTCTCTGCCAGCTGAGCCCAGCATGCCCGGCTGCCTTCTTTATGCTTTCCAGTAATCTGTTAAAATAACTGGAATAAATTAATAAGTGCATGCTTGATCTCCCCCTGCTGCCAAGGAGCTTTTGGAAGGGCTGTGGAGACGGAGGGCAGTGGGGAAGGGCTGCGGGGGCTCCTGGCAGGGCGCTGCTGGGTGCCCTTGCTCCTGGCAAGCCCCATCTCCCGGAGGGTTCGTGCGCTTCCCGCAGCCCGTGCAGCGCTCTCTCTCTCCCTGCCATCATCCAAGTTAGGAAGGGGCTTTTGTTCCATTTGCCCGGCTTCGTTTCACCGGCTTTGTTTTCCTTGCAAAGCCAGAATTCGTGATTTCTGCTGAATTCAGCCGCCGGGTAACAGCGTGTGTTTGCATAAGTTACCGCCGCCCAGCCTCACACCCGGAGGGCTCAAGAAAGCTTCAGCTCAAAGCAGCCCCTGTTCCTACAGATGCCAGAGAAAACACTGCTCCCTCGTCGGAGAGTGATGGTGTTAGCAGTTTTTGCTGCTCAAAAATCAGAATTTTCCCAGAAATCACCCATCTGGTGCGTGGCCTCTACTCCCACGGGCCAGCAGTGGGGTGGGGAGGTCCAGAGCCCCCGTAAGCAGCGAGGGTTGGTGCAAGGGTGGCACCACGGCCCCATCCCGGGGCTTCAGGGCTCTCTGGTGATGCCGCAGCTTCCCGCTGTGGAGCACTCTGTCAATCCTGCAAACCAGGATTAGATCGTGATTCAGGGGACGAGGCTCCAGCAGCAACGTGCATCCTGCCAGCACCCCAGATTTTCTCCTCGCCCTTCACTCGCCCTCCTCTTGCTCAGACATTTGTTTAAAAGCACGTGGCCTGGGGGCAACCCTCAGACATCTCCTCTCCCTCCCGCACCGGTGTCATTTTCCCTGCGACGCTTCCTCCCCATAATTCACGGCTGGATCCCGGGTTTTGACACTCCGATCACTCCAGTTAGGAATTCTCCAGCATTATTATGCAGATGAGCTTATGAAAGCCTCAGAGTGCTTCTTGTCTGTGCAGCAAGGGGGGTAAAAACAAAGCGGTGTTTATTCCTCGGGTGTGGGAGGAATGCCAAGTGTCATCGCTGGGCTGAGCATCGTCTGCCCAGGACCAGAGATGGAGCTGCTGCCACCCCCAGACTGCTGCGAGGGGGAAACCGCCTTTTTCCTGCTGTTTTGCTCTTGAAAACGGCGTTTCAGCGTGCCGTCTGAGTTTGGTGATTCTTATACGAGTTTGAGGCATTGGGGAGGGGTTTGAGTTCCAGCACAGCTGGCCCTGGCCCTTCACAGCAGGTGAGAGCAGGCAGGGAGAGGGGAGGCACTATGAATTTAGTCTGGAGGGATCTGGGGGACATGGATGGGGATGAAGGTGAGCATGCCTATTTGCTCCTCACTGCCATGTCCCTGATTGCATTTCCGCGGAACACTTTAGTGCTGATAAATAAAGGAGATCTCTGCTTCCTGCAGGCGCAGAGGCTGCGACAGCACCGCGCTGCCGCCGGCGCAACAGGAGTGGGAGCGGCGCTGACAGATCCTGCCTGAAGACGGATAGGACGGCTGGGCACTTCATCCAGGAAAGATGGAAGAAGTGAAGGATGTGTTAAATGGCAATAACCCCTCGATGAAGTATTTCTCCACGTCAGGCACCAGTAAATGATGGCTGTTGTACCCAGCCTTGATTGTTTCACGTCTGCTTGCAGCCTCCATTAGAAATCATCCATGCTCTCTAATCTCGCTCCCCTGCTCATATATTACCTGTGGGGTCGATGTTCTACACAAATGCCTTATAATGAAATTATAAGCAGAAGGAAATCACTTTTTAATAGAAATCCTATTGGATGACATGCCCTGCCAGGATCGCATTACAGGGCAGCTGTGGGGGGGAGAAGGGTGAGACTTTTTCTCATATTGAGTTGGAAAAAACAAACAGCCGTGGCTGAAGGGACCTGCATTTCCTCGAGTACACAGCAATGTGCCTGGAGCAGTAATTGAATCTGCTCCAGCTTTTGGGGGCACAGCATCTCTGTTGAGACAATCCCACCAGTGGCACAGCATCCTGCCAGGATGGTCCCTCTGATAGCATAGTGTCTCTGCCAGGATGGTCCTGGTCTGGGTGGGTGAAATTCCACTTCCGAGGGTTTTTGCTCTGTGCAGACTCCAGATCATTTTCATGGAAAGTTTTGCTGTGTTGCCACATTCTTCTAGAGTCAACCTGTGTCTATTTCCCAATTTTCCAGCAAAAAATTGGGACTTTTTCAAGTAGAACAAGGCCCATTTCCAAGGAATATGGGCTAGGCTTTGGCCTGTTTTCCAAGAGAAAGGGGATTTTTGCCTCAAAAACATGCCAAAAGACTGTTTGTTCAAGGCTTTTCCTTCTGCATAAAATTTGCACTTTCATCGAAATTGAAGGAGGAAGGGAATGAAAATCCTCATCCGAAGCTCCTTGAAAGAAGAGCTGCAGCGTCGGGGCTCATCCTCCGACAGCCATAGCCACAGCCACAGCCACAGCCACCCTCTGCACTGGCTCCGGCTCTCTGCTCCACAGCGGGGGCACAGGGTGCCTTTGACAGACCACAGAGTAAGGGAATGGTGAAGAAGCCACCCAGGCCCTGAGGCTCTGTAATTTTCTCAGCTCTGCCCTTGACCTTGTGCTCAGAGCGGAGCTCATGGACAAGGCTGAGCACAGCCTGCCCGGCCGTCCCCTCCATGCCAGCACCTCGAGCCCACGCCACCATCAGCATCAATAATTAGATCCATTTCTGCTCCAGCAGGAACGTTCTCAGCCCACATAATCAAATCACCCTTGAGGTGCGGGAGACGTCACGGCCGTTGCCATGGTCCTAGGCAGGGCTGAAGGTTGGAAGAGAAGCAGAGGGGCAGGAGGAGACAGCGAGCACAGGCAGGGACCTGCGTCCCAGCAGAGCCAGCAATGGAGCTTTAACTGCTGTGAAATTGCAGCGATCCTATGGGAATGCATAGTGCAGAGTAGGAGGGAAAGAGGGAGCACAGGAGGATCCACTGTATTTACACAAAAAGCTTGTATTTTGTAGGAGTTTTTAATGATTTTTACACAGCAGTGTCAGAAATAAAGCTAAAGTTCCTTATCCACTGCCATGGACCACAGCACCTCCTCCTCTCAGGGCACACTGGGCTGCGCTATGGCCAGTCCCCATCACCACCCCATCCTTCCCTGCCCAGTATCCCCTTCCTGAGAGGATTCTCAAGGGGTTGTCAAAGGAACTGTGGAAAAATAGCTAGGGAGGAGCATCCTTCTGCACAGTGGGCACCATCTTCTGGATTAATTTTTATGGCAGATTTTCTGCAGTTCCAGGACCACTTGACTTCTCTCCAAGGGTCTGGCTAGGACATAGTGGCTGATGAGGTATGCACTTGGTGAGCCTTGTCTTGTTCCTTGCAGCCATTCCAACAGGGCGGGAATGGGAATAGAAATCCCACTGGCAGCTGCCCCGGTGGGTTCCCCACATGGCAGTGGCTCAGCCCTGGTGTTCTCTGGAAGCACTGGCCCTGTACAGGAGACACCCAAGTCTTTGCCAGGCTGAGAGGAGCAGCTGAAGCAGAACTGGTCTGGCAGCTGAGGCAGTGCTTGGCTGTGCCTGGTGTGCCATTAGGAACCGGCTGCATCAGGTAGCACTTGGCATGGGGCAGCTGCTCGGAATTACCATGAAAACTGTGATAACAACAACCACCTTCCCCTTCACTGCTGATCCCCCAGACAGGCACAGCCCCTCCGTGTTCTACCACCCTCAGCTCTGTCCTTTGCAGCAGGATTGAATCAGCGGGACAAGGAAAAGCTGCCCCAGTCTGATGCCGGTGCTCTCCCAGCAGATGATGTGTCCCTATCAGTTTTAGAAGTAAGATGTTTCTTCATTTGCTTTGATTCTTCTGAGAAGCCCAAAAGAAGCTGGAGCAGCTCCCTTGGGGCCTGCAGCTCCTCTACAATGCAGCAGTTGAAAGGGAATGAGACTGTAGCCGAGGGTAGTGGCTCCATTTTCCCAGTGAGGCATTTAAAGTGGGAAGGGCTTGGAGCAAGGCAAAGGGCTCCCACACTAATGGGAACCATCATCTGAGCTCCCTCCCTGCCACATTGGCGCTGCGAACAACTTACATCAGAAGTGAAATTACTGACTTGCATCTGCCAGACCTTGCATTTAGTGGAATAACTGTTTTCAGGCAGTTTGGAAAGTCTGGCAAACGTGCCCCTTGCTGTGGTTCCTGCGTGACCCCCTCCGCACACGGAGCCCATCAGCAGCACAGGTGACATGGCTTCGTTCTGTTCACGGATATTTTGAGGGTGATGCCTGAACCCCCTGGGCTCTTTGCAAACTGGAAAAGCAGTGGCAAAGGGGCGCAGCTGTTCAGCAAAGAGGGCTCCCTGGTTCACAGAGGGATCTAGCCCCATGGGGCAGGTGAGGGCAGCGATGGGGGCAGCACTGATCAGACTCCAGAGCCTCTTGGCAGTGGGGACCAACAATTGCCGGGGGCACGTGCATGGGCACGGATGTCGCCCAGCACTGCTGCCCCTGCACAAGGGGTGTGGGGAGCAAGAGTCCAAGGAGAGAGAGCTAAAGCTCCCCTGGATAGGGGAGCCCTGTCCCAGTGCCGCCTGTGTGTGGCCTTTACGGCCCGTGACCAATGGCTCTGCTCGGCCTGTGCTGGCACCAGCAGCCAGGAGCTTTCATCCCAGGCAGGAATGCCAATTAAACTTTGACTTTCTCGGTGTCACTTACCCAAGAGCTCAACTCTAACCCTTTGCCTTTCATATTGAAAATCGAGCCGTGCCACGCCTGTTAACATCTGCACAGATGTTTGTGAAGGGAGAGGAGGGATCCAGCCCTGAAGCGACCTACCAGTGCCACTGCTCTCTTCGCAGTCCCACCAATGTTTCCCAAGCGTGTGGGTGAGCACCAAGATGCAGCTGCTGACACTGGGTGTCACACATACCCTCCCATCAGTTTTGGGTTGAATAGCTCTGCCCAGCACTTGCATTGTTTTAATGTCACCTTGATGCAGGGGTGGGAGCAGAGCCCCCCTCAGGAACGCTGCAGGCTCTGCTGAGCGAGATAATGCTTATCAAAGTGCATTACTGGGTTTCCATAGTGGAGGAGGAATTTCCGGGGATGTCCACATCCCCGTGGAGTTCTGGCCTTGCCTTGTGCATCCTTTGATTGAAGGATGCCAGGCAAAAGAAGGGCTGCCATGCGGGCTCTCATGGAATTCCTACATCCTCGCACCTCTCATGCCTTTATCTCTCGAATCCTAGCAGAGCAGATGTTGTGTGCATGACCATAGGGAGAAACTCTTTGGCTGGATTTGCAGCCTTAGTTCAATTAACCACCTGAGCCTCATTCTCTCTGTTGGCAGCAGCTTCACACTTTAATTAGTCATCTCACTCTGTCTGCAGGGAGGAAACACTCGCTGCTGTGCCCGGCTGCAGAACGAGCCCTGCTGGCTTTTATGGCCAGTGCAAGTGCAGGGCACGCGCTGCTCCCTGCCACGTCTGGGCACCAGAGAGCGAAGGAAATGGGGTGGGAAGGGTCTGTGCCAAGGGGACTCGGCTGCCCCTGTGCCTGGCCCCAGCCCCACATCTGCTGGCTGTGGAACTTTCCATGACAAAGAAGGTTTTCAGGGGAAAAGGGAGGAGGAGGAGGAGATGGGAGTGGAAGGCTGGGTACTCTGTGGGCAAGGGACTGGTGGCCATGGCTTACCTGGGTCACTCACACTCGTGCCACTGACTCCAGTTTCCCTCTCAGAAATACTGGGGGGAGCAAAAGAACAGCAAGTGCTGCCCAGCCAGGGGGGCTGCAGACCTCAGCCACAGCCTCACCTGCTGCCCTGCTAAGGAGTCCTTGGCATGCCAGCAGCAATTATTTCAGCCATAAAAGTCTAAATTCGGTTCTTTTATTGAGCTGGCCTGTAACTGGATCCAGTGTGCAAACAGTACAGAGCCTGTTTCTACAGACCTCATGTTCCTCGAGGCTTTCCAAGCTACCCTTGCTCTTCCTGAGAGTCCCTTGGGCTCTTGCAGCCAGGAACCCCACCAGGTGCTGCCTGGGGCAGGGGCAGCTCTGACTGGTGCTTCCCGGCCTCTCCAAGCACTTTGCCTGCAGCAGGACAGGGATGCCTCAGCCTTTAGAGCAGAGCTCCAGGTCTTTGCACAGGGAAGTGGCACTGGCCAGGTTTGCAGGTGGCTTTCTGGGTCAGATCTTGTGCCAGGCCTTCCAAAAATAGATCCTCTATTTTAATCCATTCATTATTTCTTTATGGCTTTCACAAAGCACTTGTTGTTCCTATGTACCATGTCTATTTAACTTCTCCTCCCTAAACCCTCCTGCTCCAGACTGGCAACCCCAGTGGCTGGATGGTCCATCCCTGCTGCAGACAGTGCTGGGGGCGTTCCAGAGAACTGGGCTGGGACCTTGTGCTGGACCCTCACTAGTCCAGAGCCTGCCAGGGCAGTGGCACTGGATGGTATTTAGATGCTTCTGTGCACCAGCTGGGCATTTTGAGAAGGATCCTGCCTCTTTTTCCTTCTGCTACAGTTGCAGGATGGTACCCAGAGATGCTTTGGGGAATGGGTGAGGTGAGAATGGGGTGAGAAGGAGCTCCCTGCTGCCAGGAGAGTGGCCTGGGATGGTTATCCGCTTCTGCAGAGGGAGCAACAGTTGCTGCTGCTTGCATTGGGAGGAGGCAGGAGCAGAGGCGCCCTCGAGTTGTATCCCTTCCTCCCCTGGCGGCTGCCGGCGTGGGCCTAGAGCCCTTCTCAGGGTTTTATTAGTGCCTGGTACAGACCCGGGCCTCCTGCCTTTGCTGAATTGTCAGGGTGCTCATAAACCAGAATGATTTAGAAATAACTTATGCTGAAACTATTCCATATCATAAAGGAAAAAGGGCTCCTTCCCTGCCAGAAACGTTCTGTGGTGATAGTGCTCCTGAGCCCTGGTGAGCTATAGAAAACACGGGGCACTTAATTAAACGGAAAAGTATCCCCTTCCCAGGCACCAGGGGGTCGGCATAGAGGAAACCATCGGGGTTTGCTGTGGTGGCAGGGTGTTTACAAACATGTGCATGGCTGTGCTGGCCTCAAAGAGACGCCTGGCCACAGTGGCGAGATCACAGAATCCTGAAATGGTTTGGGATGGACTTAAAGATTATCCAGCCCAACCCCCTGCCATGGGCTGGGTCACCTTCCACTTCCACTGGGGATCACGTTGCTCCGACCCCATCCACTCCCAGGGATGGGGCAGCCACAGCTCCTCTGTGGCTGTGCACACCTGTGGTGCTGAAATGGGCTCTAAGGTCTCTCTGGAACCTTCTGTTCTCCAGGCTGAAAAACCCCAGCTCTCAGCCCATCTCCAAAACAGGGAGCCAAGTCCCTCCCAAGCTTCCCCACCCAGATCCCTCTTGCTCCAGCACAGAGCTGGGGGTGTCTCCAGCCTGGGCTGGCACCTCACCATGGGGCTTAGCCCCTTCCCTCTACACAATGACATGCTGCTGCCGGGTGTTGCCCTTCCTGGGAGGGGCTCAGGACCAGGCAGGATCCAGCCCTTGGCAGGATGCTGGTTCTCTGCTCATCTGCTGGGCTGAGGGCGGGAGGAGGCTGCTGGATCGGGTTCTCCTCTCTGTGGTGCAGTATCTCCTTGAAGCGTGACAGCCATGATTGCTTCCAGATGTTCGCCTCCTCGCCTCCAGCCGGCTGGGGGGGATGTGGTAAACTCCACGATGGAAACCAAAACCCAGAGCAGATGGACCGTGTCAGCCTCAGTGAGGAGCACATCTGGCCCCAGTGCGCAGGCACTGGTGTTCGCCCAGCGCAGCTGAGCCAGGCCCATGGAGCTTCCTGCAGGACCCTCCATGCTGTAGGTACCAGCGGGAGCAGCGGCTTGTGGGGCTGACAGGAAGCGTTTTGGGGGCTCCGCAGCAGCTCCCCCAGGTCTGCCAACCCCTCCTTAGTGCCATGGAGAGCAGGACCTTGAGGTGCGCTGTGGGGCAGGGTACAGCTGGTACTGTGGTGTCCTCCCCTGCCCAGCCCCGCTGCCACACCAGGGATATGGGGAAGGGCTCATGATGTCACTGGTGAAGTTGGGATGGACTGGGATTGGTGACATCACAGGATAAATTGGGATGGAGGAGGGACCTCTGCTGTAGAAGCTCTTGGCAGGCAGCAGCCATTAGGGAAGAGCAGTGAGGACTTGCTCAGCTCTCACCCAAGGGAAGATGTTTGGAGGTGGGAGATGCCAGGGCTCAGCTCTACAGTGGCACAACACTGCCCACCTGGGCTTTGCCTTGCCCCGAGGAGCTGCAGGAAAATCCATCTGAGATGGAGCCCAGCTGCAGTCCTGGGGGCCTCCCCTGCAGCCTGCACAGCCCATCCTCTCCAGCCAATGCAGTGACACCTTGGAACTCTGCTTTTACCTTGGACCTTGCTTCCCCCCTCACACCCAGCACTCATAACAACTATCTGCATATTCCTCTTTCACAGAGGACTCGACAGAAGCAATTAATCTCAGTAACAGGCTTTGAAGAGCAGAAACGCTGCCTAAGCACTGTGCTGTCTCCTTTTGATGGGGTTAGCCATGCTGGAATATGAGCGAAGACATTTGGAGTAAATTAATAAAGAGTTTAATGACATCCAAAAGTTGGGGAGATGGAGCATTTGAAAGGGCTTTAAGGGCAATGGAGAGCAATGCAAAGGGCATGTTTTCTACATCAAGTCTTTTCTTTGGGCTCAATGAACCTGATGAAGCCTTCATGATTTTTACTGGGGTGTGTCTGTCACCCCAGTCAGGCCACGCTCCCACATCGCAATGCCTGGTGCTCCCCTGGCAGCACAGCTGGTACAGCAGGGCTGCCAGACACCACACAGAGCGTGGTCATCCTCTGACACTCCAAAATGGGAGGATTTGCGTGAATGCACTGGTTGGCTCTGCTGATCCTCACACTGCCAGTGTTGGCATGGCCAATGCCGACTTCCCCAGAGCTGTGGTGGGAAGGTCGGGGCACTGCAGGACAGTGATTTAAATCTCAGTTTCCCTACAGGTGATGAAGAAGAATCATTAAAATGCAGCAGGTGCCATGGCCTGTTTTGCTCTGAGATCTCACTGCTCCAAGAGCACTGCAGAGATAATGCGTTTTCCTGGTGGTGTATTTATGAGAATCGAGATATGAGCACTTGGCTGAGCTCCCGGAGTGAGTGTCTGATGCTGCACACCCCGTAGATGGTGTTTTTCATGTTGTTTTTATATTTTTAGCCTGATTAATACCCTTGTGGTGGCTGGAGCATGGAGACTGCTTTATGTTTTGCCAGCAGGCTCTGAAGCCAACGTGATTTATGCAGCGGCTGGTGGAGCGGGAGACACTGATGCAGAAAAGTGTTCTTCACCCACTTCTTCAGCACCTTCCTGATGGGCTGTCCCTGCCTGCCAGCTGGGATCAGCCGGCCAAGGCATCTCCTGGGACATGATGCTTTCCCTGTGCCAAATTTCATGTCACAGGCTTTCCAAAAAATGCCTTTTGCTGATAATCCCCAAGGGTCCCAAAGCAGGGTCTGGGGCTGTGTGGGGAGATGGTTCTTCCCTGCAGATCTTCTTGGGAAAGCAAAGGAGGCAGCATCCAGGGTGCCCTCCCTCTGCTCAATGCCTGAGACTCTGCATGAGCACCCAGGGGGAGTCTAACACCCAGGCTGGGCCTGGAAGAGCCCCCAGGGTGCACTGTAGCCCTGGAGCTGTTCCAGAGGTGCTCCAGGTGTCAATCTGAGCTCTACAACATTGGCAGTTCTTCTCTAGTCCTGGCACTGGGCAAAAACTCTCTCATAGGAACACATATGTAGGGAGTAACCGGATTAGCTTTCGAATGATGCTAATTAATTAGCTGGTTAATTAGCAATCAGGTCCCTCTGGGCTATAAAAGCTCTCAGTGACTGTAACAGCCCAGCTCAAGGCTCTAAGAGTTTGACTGGGGCTTTGGGCTTTTATTTCCACAGGCAGAGCCCTGCACAGTGCCCAGAGCCCTGTGACACCACCAGCCCCAAGCCCATGGAACTGCCAGTGGGACACAGATGGGGATGAGGCCACTTCCAGGGACAGATGCACCTTGCAGGTGTCAGATAAAACATTCGTGCAGCAAAAACAATTAGCTAGATCCTTAAAGCCATGCAGGAATACATGAAAGGCACATGTACATCTGTATAAATGTGCAGATATGTGCTTGCACAGGCATCTGTCAGAAAGCCCTGACATGGTTTTCCCAGCAAACACATTTATCTTCGCTCGGGCTGGATCGCTACCATATTCCACGTCACTGCTGCCTGCTTTTGGCAGCATATCCTTCCCACCTCCCAGCCTGGGCCTGGCTCTCACGCTGCTCTGAGAGGCTTCCCTGGCCTCCGGGACGCTGTGCTGTCACTGTGGTGCCTCTTTCTGGTCTGGTGGGTTTTGTTGGCTTAATCAAAAGGGAGATCTGCAATGGGTTACATGCAGGGCTAGGGCAGACCCCACTGGAACCTTCCCTCAGCCTTTAACACATGCAGGGCAGTGGCTGGAGAACAGGGACAGAATTGTGTAGCCAGAACACAGCATCCTGCCCTTTCCATGGGGCTGATGTACTGTCCTGCAGATTTGCAGTTATTCCTTAATTCCAAGCTAAAACTATGCAATCATGATCTCCAGTGCAATAATTCCAAACCCTTCTTGATTCTGTATTAAATAAAGTACATTTACAGAGTATATGAATTCCAGATTCAGCCCAGGACTCCAGGGATGCATATTCCTCTCCTGGAACTTGTATATCCGGCCTGAGGATGAAAACCCCCTGAAGCCTTGAGTATAACAAGCATTTCTTGTATTTCTTCTGCCTCTGTCACATCGGGCATGTAGCGAATGCTCGGGCTGATAAACAGCATCTGGTTGGAGTCAGGTAAGGACCTCTCTGGGGAGTTGGTTCGTGGTCAGCTGCCAACCTTTCTCTCCCTCCTTAATGTGCTTTTGCAGATGGATGAGAACTGCAGCCAGTCAAGGCTGTGGTTTCAGATAACGCCGGGGAAGGGGAGGGGGAGAAGTTTGGGTTCAGGCTCGGTTCTGTCCTGCTGCCAGGGCTCTTGCTTAATGCACGGCACATGCGGCACGGAGCCACCTCCCCTCCTTACAGGGGGCTATTAGGGACCTCCACGGGATGAGCTGAGGATGTGAGAAGACCCCGAAGCCCATCTCCCCTCCTGCAGCTCGTGGTCCAGGAGGAAGGTGCCAGGTGCCTCCCTGTGCTCACCTTGTTGGTGCTTTCAAGGAAGAGAGGAATGATGGTTCACTTGGTTTTTGCTGGAAACCTGGAAGTCCTCCAGGCACCTCTTGGGATGCCTTGGAGCCACTGCCAGATTCTGGAGAACCATCTGAATCTGTGTTTCTTACAAGCATTTTTTTTCTGCAGGAGGCGGAGGAAATTCTTCTACAAAAATGGAAACGCACCCTTTCTGCCAAGCAATTAATTCTGCTTCCTATGGAAACCAAGGGGTCCCTGCCTTTGTGTGCTGTGATTCTGCACTGAACTTCCAAGTTTATTTTTATGCCCAGATTTGGCAAGGCACTGAAGGTTGAATGTGGCGCTACGTGTGAGCTGAGGTCTATCCCTGCGTGAGGGTGGATCTGAAACACCCAACAGCACCCACAGGCACGTGCTCCAGCAACACCCCCGCGCTGGATTTGTTCCTTACTATGAGACTTTCTTTTTTTGTCCTTGCCAAGTTATCGTCTGCTTTAATTAATTTTGCACTGTGAGCCTGGGAGCTGCTGGTGGTTTTGAGCCTCTGGAATAGTCAGGGAAGCAATTTAATCAGCACGAGTGAGCCAAAGTTACTTAAGCGATTTGTAATAAGTTCCAGACTCTTCCACACCAAAGGGGTTTCAGCTGAGGACAGAAACTTCCTGAGCCTGTTCTGCAGGACTGGCTGTTCATCTGCATCTGACTGACACTTGTGCGGGATCATGGAGCAGCCCTGAATGAGAATTCATAGAATCACAGGGTGTTTTGGGCTGGAAGGGACCTTTAAAGGTCGTTTAGTCCAACTCCCTGCCACAGGCGGGGACATCTTCAGCTCCAGCAGGGTGCTCAGAGCCCTGTATATGCACAAAAGGCCACAGCACTGTCAGAAAGTTATGACTGGAATTTCATATCTGACCACAAATATAAAATATTGGTGAGTCTTCATCTGAATTTCTCAGCCACATACTGACCAAGCCAATGGTGGTTCTGTTTTTTCAGAAAACATAAAATCCAAGAAGTTCCCCAGTGACTAAGCAGGCACTGTAAATTGGTTGCTATTGCAAAGCTGTGGGTAACATTTCCTCAGCCTTGAACAGATCAAATAAACAAAAGGAGAGTGGAAAAAAGATGACTACTGAGGAACGAACACAAAAGGCTGCAACTTTAATTAATGCTGCTGTTTTCTTCACCATTTCCAAGGAAACTCACTCCTGATATTGAAATTAGATTTAATATTGTGACTTCTATAACAAGATGGCGGATTCTAAGGTGTCTGAATTTATATCATCTTGTTAGACAGGATAAGAGAAAGAAAGGTTTCAGCAGGTGTTGCTGTGGGTTTTGCATCCCTGGTGGTGGGGCTCAGTTTGGGTGCAGGGGGTGCTGCTCCCCCTCTGCAGCCCACGAGTGCAGAGCAAACACAGCAGGTTCTCATTTGGGCTTGGCTTGGCTTTCCTCTCCTCTGCCATCTGCCCTGCAGTGAGGGAGGGCCAGGAGGTTGTATGGCAGTGAGGGGACCCCTTGTGTCCCCCCACAGCCGCAGCAGCAGCTTTTGGCTTCATGTATTTATATGCTTGAAATCTGTGATGAAAACACTGTTTCTCTCTTTCTCTGCTTGCTGGGAATTTCCTGTGGGTGTGTGTATCTCTGTGTGCTGCTTGCTTTCGAAGTCTGACAGTGCAATGCCCTGGCTCGAGGGTGCTCCTGTGCCCCGATCCCTGCCCCACCTCAGAGGCAGGAGCTGCTGTGCTGCACCCACGGCCGATCCCAGGAGCCCTGGTGCCCTGTCAGCCCAGCCCACCTCCTCCATCGAGAACGTGCCAGGTGGGCTGAGCGTGTCCCACATGTGCTGCACTGTGACATCCGGCACAGGCAAAACCGCCCTGAGAACAGATGCTGCTCCTGGGGCTCTGCCTCATCTCCCTGTCCTGCTCCCGGGGAAGATGCTCCTCATGTGGGGCTGGAAGTGTGAAATCCAGCTCATCCCCTGGGCTCTCTGCTGGGGCTGCAAGGCTCTGAATGCCTTTGCCAGAGAAAGCATCCTGCCTGGTGCAGCGAAGAGCCGGGACGTGTTTCCCCAACTGTGTTGGCCAGGCTGAGGCTGCAGCAGCAGTGCCAAAGGCAGTGGCATGGAGCAGGTGCCCAGGGGGCTGGCAGACCTCAGAGAAGTGGTGGGGAGAGCTCCCATCCATGGGATTGGGATGCTGGCATGAAGAGGATCCCAACCGCTGGTGCTGGGCCCCCAGCTCCTGCATTTAGTGACGCCCTGACAAGCACCTGGTCCTGGTGCCCAGCGGTGCTGGTGTTCCCTGCCCACCCACAGCCATATTCCTGCTTTGCAGGGAAGGCTGGAAGGAAGTGTAAATTAAACCCACGCAAAAATCTATTTAATTACTGGGGAATAAGGATCCCATTATTCTCTCTGCCCTGAAGCAAGAAAAAGAAATTTCCCTCGTTTCCTTCCTAAAGCCAAATGAGAGTTTATGGGGAAGGTGCGCCTGGCACGGGAGCAAGAGCAACAGGAGCTGGCAGTGCACGGTCCCGGCAGGGATCTCGGCAGCACAGCCCCAGCTCCAGCGCCCCGGCACCACGGTGGGACTCACCTGCACACCTCGGGTGAAGGAGGAGGAAGGTACTCCCAGAACAAAGCTCCCTTGGCTCCAAGTGGTTCTGTGATGATCCTCTCTTTGAGGATCTCATTGCACTGGTGCCTCTCTGATGATCTACATCAGGTTTGCACCAGCCCGGAGCAGGGGCAGGGAGCCATCCCATTCCAGTTCCTGAAAATGCAGCCTTGTGCAATGGGGATGGAGCTGTCCCCACCAGTCAGGCAGCTCCGGAGCTCCCTGTGCCCTGACTTTGCGGTGATGTTGGGAACTAAGCACTGCTTTTGCCATGGAAGTGGAAGCTCCCAGTCTAAGCCAGTCCAGCCTGCACCCCTTGATCACCAAGCCCTGGAACAGACACACACCTGGGTTGACAATAATCATCAACTGGGCAAAACTGGTGCTTTTGGGAGGAAAACAGCTGAAAATGCATTTTTCTGGCAGCTTGACAGTGGCGTCTTGAACAAGACATTTTAAACTTACACTGTGAGCCAAAAAAAGTTGTAATTTGAATATACAGCATGGCACATTCCTCCAAAATTGATCATAAAGTTCTGCTAAAACACAGGCACGGCCTGAGTAAAATAAATATTTTTGCTTCCAGAGAAGTGAAAGGTCTGGCCGGAGACTCAATTTATAATATTTTTAGCAGGTGATTCATCAAAGAGGGAAAAAAATACCCAGGGCAGCTGAATTCAGCAATGGCTCTTTGTCTCAGCAGGGCCAGTGAGTCCAGGCATGTTGGTAGCTGCTGCTGTGGTGAAGCTCCTTGGCCAGGGCCCCACACAGACACGGGTTCTTTCCTGGGGTCTCTTTGAGCCCCCCAGGACCTGGTGCGTTCAGTAAAGCCGGGGGATCTGTGGCTGCAGCTCCTCCAGGTGTCCCTGGTTGCTCTGGAGAGAGGCTGTCACCACAGTGAGCTCTGGGGCTGCGGGTCAGTGCTGCCACGGCACAGCTGAGGGTGCCCAGTCCCGCAGCCCTGGCAGTGGGTCACTTCTCCCTTCCAGAGTGGGAATGGGACGGGCAAGGACAGAGGGCCCTTTGAGGTGTTGTTTGCCCAGAGCAGCTTCATGAGCTGTGGGTTTGGATGGAGTTTCTTGACTGAGCTCCACTTGCTGCATTGCTGAGGTCTGAAGATGAAAAACAAACCCTTTGGCCTTTCCTATCTCTGGCTCCAACAGCAGATTTTTTCTCTGTCTCCCCACAGGTACTGGCTCTTCCAGAGCTCACAGTCTCTGGACGCGTGGGCACATTCTTGTTTGAGCAGTGAAGGTGAGCACAGGCACAAGGAACTGAGGGAATGTACAAGCACAAAGGAATTTCTCCATGGCCCCAAGGCTGCATTCTTCATTTTATGCACATGCAGTTCACGCCGCGAAGCCTTGGGGGGGTGGTGCTGCACAACCCCAGGACTGGTCACTGTGGCTCTGAAGCCCAGAAGTGAGGTGCAGGCATGGCTCTGGTCCTGTGACCCCAGCCAGGGGTGCCAAAAAGCACCTGGAGCCCTCCCTGCTCTCGTGGGTGAGACTGGGATGATGCAGCAGGACTAGACCCCACAGGGCTGGAGGGCACTGAGTGGTGGCTGATGCCTTCAGACCCCTCCAGTGCTTGTGGCCAGAGTGGTCTTTAAAAGAGCGGCTCGTGATGCACAAGACACCTGCTCCCGGCTATAAAAATGGATTAGTTGCATTGCATCTGGAGCCCATCCAGGCAGCAGCGCCTTCCCCAGCATCCCATTTGGCACGCAGAGCTCACTGCCTGAAAGCACAGTAAAGGGGAGTGAGGGGACAAGCTGCAGAGTTAAAAGAAGGGTCTGGATGCTGTGATCCTCTCTTGGTGGAGAATCAGAGAGCTGGGAGCAGCCCCAGATACAGCACTGTCACCAAAGCTGGATCTTGCCCCCAGAGCCCCTTGCTGAGCCTTCCCATTGTTCTTTGTACTGGAGCTTGGTCCCAGCGTGCTCCCAGCTGGCTGGGCTCTCCGCTGGGATACAAACTCCAGAGCAGCAGATACTAACTCATTGTATTCCACGTGTTGGAAGAACTCCATGGTCTAACACAAATTGAGTGGTGAGATATTTAATTGAGGGAAACCTTCCTTTTTAATGGAGCATCCGGGCAGTGCAGCATCAGAGGTACTGCCCTAGCCCTATCCTGGGAACTTGCACCACTGTCCAGGGAATTCCACTGCGACCTGCAAGGACATCTGCTGGGACCTGCTCCTGCTGGTGCGGCCCTGATGTCCCCCAGAGCCCGGTGGGGTGAGGAGGGTCCTGCGGGCTCTGTGCCAGAGCAGCAGCTGGGCACAGCCTTGGTGGCTGCGCTCTCCTGCTCTTGCATGACAGAGGAGCAATGAGCAGCCACTTCTCCTCAGCAGTACTCAGGAATATCCCAAAACAATGGTTATATGCATTTCCTTCATTCACCTGGAAAATCTTATTCCCCTGCTAGGCATTTGCCATAATGCAGTCCTGCCTGGATCATCAACCACGTGTGGAATTTTATGATGCTCTGAATAACAATTATTTCAGGTGCTCCTGCAGCAATCTCTGCCCCAAATGATGCAATAAGGGAATTGGAGCTAAGCTGAGACCATGTTTGGGTGATTGCTACAGGTCTGGATTTATTATAAGCTTTTTGGTCAGTGTACCACTTGGTCCTCACTGCTGTGGTTTGGACTGATGTGCTCTGCAATCCCTTCACGCAACGCCAGATGCCTGGGACCAGCTCTTGGAAAACAACTGTCAAGGTCAGGGCTGCAACCAGCAGCCCAGGTTTCTGACTGATTTGTAATGCTTGGGGAAGCTCCCAGAGCTATAGCAGGATCCTGCCACACGCCTCGTCGAAAGTGGGATGTTGTGATGTGCAGGGTTTGGAGCAACCTGCCGACCAGCTGGGGGAGGCATGAGGATGGAGGAGGAAAGGAGGATGGAGAGTTGCAGGAAGCAAGATTTCCCTGGGTGGGGATCCAGAAGGGGCCCCCGCAGTTCTCTGGGCAGCCTGGGCTACCCCTGCTCCTCTGCGACCCTCGCCTAGGGCCAAACACCAGCAGCACCCCTGGAAAGGGCAGGAAAACAAAAAGGGGACGGGAAATGAATGTGGCTCAAGGCTGAGTTCGCTGACGGAGCTGTGGCCAGGTTGATGCAAACAGGGTCAATTAAGCTGCTACCACACAGCCTCACAAGGCACATTAAGTGCCAATTTTCTGCACTGCTGAAGAGGTAAAGAATGAAAATGAGAGCCAACAGGAAGTTTCAGCTGCAAAGGAAGAGCCACTTGGGAGATGGGAGCTGGAGGACTCGGGCCAGCGTTGAGACGAGCAGGCGAGCGCCGATGCTCGCTGCATAGCGACCTCCGAGGCTCCAGCGGCTGGGAATGCTCTCCTGCCCCAAGCCCTGGGGAGAACTCGGAGCCTGGGGAATTGGCACGGGCTGTGTGCGGGGCTGGCAGCGTGCAGAGCCAAGCCTGGCAGAGTGTGGGTGCTGCTACGGGTGGGACATGACAGCCATCCCAGCAAAGATGGATCATCTGCCGCCCGCCCGAGGCATTCGCCCCACGCCCTTCTGGATAGAGAAAGCGATGGGTGGATGGGAAGGGTGAGCAGACAGGGAGCACCCCAGATAATGGGGTGCAGAAGTAACGGGGACTCCTGGGCTGCCACTGCCCATGGAAGGTGCAGCTGTGTCCTTCCCAATCACTGTCCTCCTGCTTTTTGCGGGAGGTGGCAATGAAGAGGGTTGGTTTATTCCTCCTGCACAGCTGCCGCGGGTCCTGGGTGTTTGGGAAGGTAATTCCGGGCAGGGCACAGGGCAGGGACCGCCTCTGGCCGGCTGCGGGAACAGACGGCACATTTTGTTTGCGAGGGGAAATTCCTTGCCTGAGCAGAGTTTTCTCTTCCCTTTGGAAAGCAACACCCCTGCCAACGAAATGGCTGCGCGGAGCCCATCGCTCATTCCCGTTCCTTGCGCTCCCTCTGCAGGAGCGGGCGAGTGCCGGGGGGATCGGGGGGCCGGGGTCGCTGCCAGCCCACGCTCGCAGCCCGCACCGGGCTGGCACTTCTGGCACGAACCCTTCGGGGTCAGGCCGGGATATTTTATCTGAATGGCTTGAGCCGATTTCCGTGTGCGTGTCGTTGACTGAGTCCCGCCCGGAGGGGCGCTGGGGAACCGGGCTGCAGTTTGAGCTTAAGCAAACTGGGGATGATGGCCTCAGGGCTCCGGGGAAAGAGGGTGGCGGGGGCCACCTGCCCCAAGGAGAAGCGGGAGCTGGATGGGGTCGAGAAGCTGTGGCATGCGTAGATGCTCACTAGAGCAATGCCTGAGTGCCCCGACTGAGAGAGTCCCTCGTTGGGGTTGAGCCCAGAAAAAAAACCTTCGGACCCTCACAGGGAAACAGCTCCTCTGCTCCAGAATGTGTCTCCAGCTGGATCTCCTGCAGTCCCACTGGCTGTGCTTCGGGCACTGCCGCCTCCTGCCCGGCTATTCTGGGGATCTCCGTGGCTCTGAATGTCCCGGTCACGTCTCGCACGAGGTAGCCGGGGAATGCGGCATCCCTGGGCATCAACCCACGGGCACATCCCCTGCTCCTATACCTCCTTCCCCAGCCTTGCACAGCTCAGGAACAGCTCCCCATCACCTCTCCCTGCAGCCCCAGGGCCGCAGCTCCCACTCCCTTTGTAAGCGGAGAGGTTACCTCCCCGTCAGGGGCCAGGCGGCCAAATTCCAGTCAAGAGCACATTTTTACGGCATGACACCAGTGAGGCCCCGGCAGGAGCCGGCATGAGATCCAGACGTTCACCCGAGAAGGGCCGGTACCGGCGTGTGGACTGTTCACCGAGCGCCGTGCGCCCGCTGCTTTCCTCTCCCTGTCCGTGGAAGCGCTCGCCAAGTATTACAAAACATCCTCCTTCCTTCGTCCCCGGCTGCAGGGTGCAGAGACACCCGCCGCCGTCCGGCCCTTCCCACCCCGTCCATCCCCTTCCTTCCTCCCTGCTCCTTTCCAGGCAGCTGCTGACGCAAGCGGCTTTCGAAGGAGCCCGGGGACAGGTAGCAGAGAGTGACAGAGCTTCGGACAAGTCTGCGGCTGCAAAGGTAGGAAGGAGAAGGGACCTGAGGGCTGGGACACTCATCCAGCACTTGCCTGCATCAGGCTGGAGGGAGGAGGAGAGCAGGGACCGAGGGCTCCTCCACAGCCCAAGGTGCAGAGCTGGTCCCCAGCTCCAGCAGCCCCCTGCGATGGCAGACCTTGGAACACATCTTTGAATAGCACAGCTTCCTGCGGCTTTGCCCTGCCAGAGAGCTCCATCTCAGGGTGCTTTCCCAAGCAGAGCAGTACACCAGCACCTGCCGGGCAGGCAGCCGGGCCGTGTGGGCACGCCGGGCTCTCCTCCAGAGCCCTCGTGCTGACCGTGATCCGCCGCCAGGGCCCTATTATGGCTCTGTTTGGCTTGCTAAGGAGGAGCTGCCAGAGCCAGACTGGATGATGTGCGCTGGCATGCAGCTCCACGCCTCCTGCCCTCTCCCGGGACCCTCGGGAAGGGGAGATGACACCAGAGCTCTGAGCAAGCACAGGTGGAGGAGGGCTCAGGCACAGCGTTCTCGCTCCGAGGCGCTGTGCTGCTGCTTTGCCGGCACCAGTGGGCAGAGCTGAGGTGCTCCAGGTGCTCCCAGGTACACCTTGCAGCCTGAAGGTGCCGTCTCCTGGAAGGTTTGGAGCTGGTGACATTTAGATAGGACGCTCCGAGGAGCACCATCCATGTGACAGACCGGGCCCTTAGTCACAGTCCCTGGAAACAACAACAAACCTCTGCCTCGGGCAGCAGAAGGGCTTGGCTGCCACTTTCCCAAGCACATGGAAATTTCCATGGAATTAGCATAATTATTACCACCTGCCCCCTTGCAGACCACAGTCATCCCGCCGGCCAGCTCCAATGTTCCTCGGGATGCTGGACAGGGTGGGGGTGCAGGAGCCCCACCTGAGCTGAGTTCTGCCAGTGAAGAGTAGGACGTCACAGCTGGGGCACATCTGGCTGTTCTGCAGCCTGGCTGCTGTGTGGCACCCAGCTCTGGGGGCACCACCAGCCCTGCCTGCAGGGCACAGCTCCCCGGGCACGGCTCTGTGGCGCTGGCTGCATGTGACAATTTACATTCTTGAGACATTTGGCACAGCTGGGAAGCAAAGACTCTCATGCAGCCCTGCTCACCTCCAGACCCTGAAGTGGGTCTGGGGTCTGCACTGGGACTCCTGGGGGTCTGAATAGGACCTGTCACTGCTCCAAGGTCGAGGCTGTGGCTCACAGATTGTGACACTGACCCTTCCCGTTGTCCTGAGGAGCTGGAAAAAGCTTAATCAGGTTATATTTTTTTTGCCAGTTTGTCAGGTTGAGGGAGTTCTGGGGAGTGTGGTGAAGGGCATCACCATGCACCTTCAAGGTTCTTGGATCTGGAAACTGGTTTTCTCTCTTGGTATGCTACATAACTGTCATTTAATTTTGGTGCCTTCCCCTTTCTCTCCGGTGTCTGCCCGGAAAGCCGGCAGTTTCCCAGCGATCTGTGTGTGTTTACTACTCACAGGCCCTGCCAAGGAGGGTGGGGGCTGTGGCCAAAATCTCCGAGCATGAAGCCACAGTGCTGGCACCCGCTGCCTGTCCCCAGCTTGCTTGGCATCCGGCACAGCATCTATGGGCCCTGCCCAGATTTTTTAGTGCTGGTTCCTAATGTGTGCGTGTGCTGGAGCCTTGGATCCTGGTCAGATTCTCCCCTCCAGTTTAGATCCCTGCTCCAACAGGATGGACCTCTTAGGAAATGTTGAATTCCTGCCGCTTGGTAGCGGTCCTCAGCTCAGCAAAGACCCATGGAAGCTGATTTCTGGAAGAAGCTGCTGAAGCCTGGATGCTGCATCCCAGCCTCAAGTGCGGGCAGGTCTGGCAGCTCCTGTCCAACATACAGAGATGTGTGCATCCCAGCCTTGCCCAGCTGGGCAGGGCAACATTTCCAAATGCACCACTCAGAAGTGGCTGGAGGAAATTCCTTTGAAACCAAAGGCAGCAGAGTGAAAGGGATGAGCCCTGGGAATTCTGCCCATGCCAGAGCCTGGCCCCTGGGCACGCTGCCTCCGCAGAGGGATGCTATGCAGAGACTGCACAGCCATTCCCAGAGCTCACTCCTGCCCCATTCCACAAGCAGGGATGTGCAGAGGCAGGGCTTGTCCTCAGCTGCAAGGTGGAGGAGAAGGACACATGGCACAGCACATAACGTGCAGTGTTTGGCCTTTGTACACATGCAGGAAGTCAGAGCAGGCCAAAATCCACTCCAAGCCCTGCACCTTGGGCCTGCAAATCCAAAAGTCATCTGCTCACCTTCTTCACTTGCTGCCACAATCCATCAGGGTGTGGGGCTTCTGGGTCCAGCCTGAGACACCCCCCAGAACTCCCCTCCAGCATCCCAGTTTCCCCAGCATCGCTTGGCAGGGAAAAGTAGAGGAGCTGGAGCAGCACCCAGCAGGGGCTGCCAGGCTGTGGCATGGATTTGGAGCAGACCTCTCCCTGGGCCATCCTCAGAGCCATTTCCTGATGGGTTTTCCTTCACTCACGTGGCCGTGGTGCAGTGCCAGGAGGCTGCAGCCTCCCAGGACAGGTGTCAGCAGTGGTGCAGGCAGGTGCCAGCACCTCCCGTAGGGCTGCCAGTGCCGGGGCTGCGCAGTGGGGTGCAGGGTGCTGCCCAGCCCTGCCTGTGTCACTGTCAGGGATTATCTGGCCTCATGCAGTCGGCAGGGCCCCACGCCACGTCCCACGTCTGTCACCTGACTCGGCCCTGGTGACCGACCACAGCCTCCAGCTTCTCCCCTGGCCTGCTGGCAGCCCAGGTAACGCTTCCTCCTACCAGGGGCATTTCAGGGCTCTGGGGTGGTCGGGGCTGTTGTGGGAGCCCCTGTCCATATAGAGGGGGTTGCCATGGGTGTGCATGGCTGAGGGCACACTGGGCATGGTCACAGGCAGGCGAGCAGTTGAGCCTGGCAGGACACCCTTTTATCCAAGGAAAGTTTGGTTGGGGTTTTTTTGTGTGTTTATTTTTTGCAGGAAGGTGAGAGCTTTCAAGGGCATTGACACTTTTCTTGCCAAAACATACTGCAACCCCAGCCAGAACACCCCGACTAACAGAGAAAAAAAAAAAAAGAGATTAATATTCCAGTTTTCAGTTTCTCAAAAGTAAAAAGCCCCGAATGTTGTCAGAAATGGATACATTCTCAGGCACTTTAATTAAAATAACTCTAACCAGCACATTTTCTTAGCAACGTCACCTCTGAGCTTTAAAAGTGCAATATTAAATCTTCCTCCCATGAAGGGGTCTGGCTGCTGCCTGACATTGGGGCTGGCTGTTTGGCTTCCCCTGCAAGGCACGATTTGGAAAGAGGCTGTTCTCAGGGGAGAAATCACACCAGGACTTTATCAGGGCTTCTTGACAGAGAACAGGTGCCCTGGACAAGAGTCCCAGACCCCAATTTCTCTTTGAATGTGTGGTATTAGAGGCTAGGCTGGTGGCTGGTGAGAGCCCTGGTGGGTGAGGAGGTTTGGCTTGGGTAAAAGAGAAAATTTCTTCATGGAAGAGTTGTCCAGCCCTGGCACAGGCTGCCCGGGGCAGTGGTGAAGTCACCAGTTTTGGATGGATTTCACAGATGTGTAGATGTGGCACCTGAGGACACGGGTCTGTGGTGGCCTCGGCAGTGCTGGTTTAATGCTGAACTCGATGGTTTTCCAACCTGAGCGATTCCGTGGATCTCCGATTCCCAGACCGGTCGCCTGCCCCATGCCAGCTCCTGCCCAAGCCCCGCATCTGCCCGGGGCTGCGCGTTCTGCCCGGAACCGCGGTTCTGCCCTGCCGAAGGGGGCCCGGGGTGTCCCCCCGACGGTGGGAGCGGGAGCACCGAGCACCCAACGCCCCCCCGGCTCTCCGAGCCCGGCCGAGCCCCCGCCTTCCCTCCCTCCCGCCCGCCCGGGGAGGAGGGACGCGCCGGGAGCGGCGCTG
>VZRN01003000.1:515391-635177 GCA_013397935.1 Dasyornis broadbenti
AGAGCCGGGAGCCGCGGCACCTCCGGGACCCCCGGGCCCCGCCGCGCCGGTGAGTGCGGAGGGGACGCGGGGCGCGGTCCGGGGTGGGTCCAGTGCCCCCCGCAGCCCCCTCGTCGCCTCCTTCCCACGCATGGGACTGGCCCGGGCTCGCTGCTGTGCAGTGGGCAAACCAGACCGTGACATTTAATTTGCGGGGAGAAAGTTTCTTTCCCCTTTCTTCTTTCCCCTCCTCCAGTCTTAGCTGCCCACCCATGGGTGCCTGAACACACATCCCTGGTCCAGCAGAACAGAGCTTCCAGCTGCAGCTCAGCCCAGGGGCGAAGCTGGCGAGCCTCTGTCCCCCTAGTCTCGGAATGTGGGGAGGGGACCAGCGTCGTCTTTCCCAGGCTGGGGTGAGGGAGGAGCTGGGAGCGGGTCTGGAGGCTGGGAAGAGCTGAGGCCGGGCTGTGGAAGCTGCTCGGGAACTGGGCACTGAAGGGGAGACATGGGGATC
The DNA here is from genome assembly GCA_013397935.1 of Dasyornis broadbenti. Taxonomy (NCBI): domain Eukaryota; kingdom Metazoa; phylum Chordata; class Aves; order Passeriformes; family Dasyornithidae; genus Dasyornis; species Dasyornis broadbenti. Next base: position 515,885 of record VZRN01003000.1, read on the forward strand.
AAAAGGAAAGGTGAAAACATCTTATCTGTAAATCAACCAAAACATTTTTGAGAACAGTCACGTTTTCTTTAAGTGGGGACCCTGTAAGGCTGTTTGCAAACAGTGGGCTCAGACAAGGAACACAAGTGTGTTCTGCCCTTGTAACTGCTCGCTCCTGCCTTTATTTCCCTGCAGTCGTCTCCTACAGAGACATTAGAGGTGTTCCCAGGTGGAAAACCCATCCTAGTGTCCCCTGTGTGTGCTGGAGCTGCTTCTTTCTGCCCCATTGGACACAGCTGCTTCGTCTTCCCACCTGTCTGCTCCACCTTGAGCAAACTTTGTTTTGTTCCTCCCACCCTTTATCACCTTCCTGGTCCCTGTCCCTGTGCTGCCTGTTGTCCTCACTCTTTGCTGCTCCCATTCCTGCTGGTCCCTCAGGTTATGGGTTAAGGTGCTGCCTACATTTCCCAAAATGACTGAGGCTGGAGCAAAATCAGGGATCTAAGGCCTGACAAATACCTGATAAAAGCATTCCTGCCACATAGCACAGATATTTTTAGCAAATGGAGCAAAGGAGTTGAAGGGGGAGTCAATAAGCTGCATGATGAAGGCAGCTGCTTGTGTTCATCCGGTATCAATGTGGAAATGGGGCTGGAGCCTGTTCCTATTGAAATCAGCTTGCACCCACATGAGTGCATCAGCGAGATTAAGCTGTGGTTGGCATTTTTAAAATGCAGGAATAGCAGAGCATTCATTACCCCATCGGTCCTTTTCAGTGCAACCACAAATGTCTGTATTTATCCATTTGCTGGCAGTCTGGTGGGGAAAGGCAGTGGGAGCCCGGGGCTGGCTGCTGGTGTCCAGGCTCATGTGTGACAGTTGTGTCCTTTATTTCTATTTCTGTAGAGCTGTTTAGATGGAATGTGTAGCAATGGGAGCTGTCACATCCCAGGCCGTGAAGGGTCCCGGGGGAGCTGAGCTGCTCGGCAGCCCTGTCCCACGCTGGGCATGGCTTAGGAGCTCCGGAGAGCTGCCGCAGCGGGTGACACCCTGGTTCCTGCTGCGCTCTGGCGAGCAGATGGCAGAGCCGGAGATGGGAGGAGGTTGGTTTTGTCCGCCTTGAATTCCAGGGCATTCAGTGTCGTGCTGTTCGGTCCAGGCTGTGCCCGGGAGTGTCCTGGCTGAGGCTCTGCTAAGGTCAGGAGAAGCAAAAGGAACCCTCCGCTCCGGGGCGCGGGGCGCGGGCAGCCCGCGGGCAACCGCGGAGCCCCAGCCCTGCGCTCCCGAGGCCGGGGAGCTCGGCAGCCATTGGAAACCCATCCTGGAGAGCCCTCTAGCGAGAGCAGCGTCCGCCCGAGCTCGCCGGCCTGCCGGGGATGCGCCGGGCTGCTGATGCACCTGGGAGATGCTCCCGGAGGCTGCCACACCTAGGGGATACTCCAGGATGCTTCGGGATATTCCCGCACCCAGGCAATGCCGGGGATGCTCCAGTTGCTGCTGCACGCAGGGGATGCTTATCTCTGACCAATAGAATAGGTTGGAGTAAAATGCAGCAACGGGGAAATGCTCCTGGAACACCCTGGACCTCCTTTCCCTGAGGAGATAAATACTATGTGGATAAAGTGCTCGTTACAAGCTGTGCGGGAGATTACACAGCAGTGAAATAGGGATTCATGTTTTATCTGTGTGCTGACCTCTGGGCTGTCCCCAGCATCCCCTGCTCTCCCAATCCTCGGGTTGCCTGCAGGTAGGCAGACACTGGTCCTGGCAGGGGACCAGAAGACCCCACTGCAGCAGAGCAGAGAGGCAGGAGTGGAGAAGAGAAATGAAACCTCACAAAAGATGCTTCTGAGCTCGAAATGTCAGCGCTGGGTGCTGTGCCGTGCCCAGAAAGCTTTGCAGCCAGAAATAGATGTTCTCCTGCCTAATGAAAGGGCTGAGGAGGGAAATTTCAGGTGCCTGCCTCCCTCTGGCCCGGGGCACTGCAGCTCCAAACGCCACAAGTGTGGCTGTGTGACCCCTGTTCTGCAGCGTTATTCCCTGCTCCCTTCCTGGTGACCAAGGTGCAGTGACACCAAGAAAAATTGGGTACAATTTTTGGGGGACAGGCAGAGGCACTGCTGCCAGATGGCCAGAAGGAAGTTCACCCCCAGTGTGAAGGGACGGTCCATCTGGATGAGAGCTGTTATCCCTGGATGCAGCTGGCTTCCTGCAAGGATAAACATCAAAAGTTGAGCAAGGTTTTGCCTCTTTTTGCAGCCTCTGTGATGCCAGGGCTCTTCTAGCTCCAAAATATTTGGGGCTTCACCTGTCCTCTGTTCAGCAGGGGCCACTGCTCTCCCCCTCCTGGAAAGTCCAGGCAGTGTGTGAGCCGTGGGTGGTTGAGCACAGCTGCTGCCAGAGACTTCCGTGGGCTGTACATCCCCTAGCCTTGAGCCCCGCGTGTGTGCAGGGCTTGGCACAGTGAGTCCTGTGACAGCAGTGAGGGAGGTGACAGCGGTGCCAAGGACAGCCTGTCCAGCTGCTGCCTGTGTGGGCTGCATTTCACTGTGTGGATGGAAACTGCTGGCAGGTGTTTTTAAACAGGTCAGCATCCTCCCTGCTCTGCAGAGATGTGTTTGCTGACTGTGCCAAGCAGCATTTGGCAGACAGAGCCTCCAGTGTGACTGACAAAGTCAGGTTATCTCCTCAGCGGTGATTGGCAGCCAGCGGTGCTGCCAGGCTGGGTCAGGTGCCAAGCTGGAAAATGCCACTCGAGGCATTTTCTTAATTGCTCATCGGGAAAAGCAAGTGGAAGCAGGCTCTGCTCCTGCTCTGGTATCTTCCTGCCCCAGAGCCCTGCAGGTCAGAAGCTCTGCAGCCAGCGGGGTTCAGTCCAGCTGATCCTGTTCCTCGGGGGGTGGGTGAGTGGGTGTGGGGGTTCCTCACTGGGTGCATGGTGTGTGTGCTGCACGCAGACAGACCCTGCTGATTTCCTGCACTCGTGTGCCTCAGTTCCCTCATCCAACAAGTGGGGGGCTGTAGGAGTCAGCCCATCACACACAGCTCCTTCGCCTCTGCAGCAGAAGTGGCTCGTTCCTGCTGCTGTGCCAGTGCTGCTGCTGCTCCTGCTGCACTTGGGTTTCTTTTCCCTGTGAGATCCCTGGCAGAACTCGTCAGCTGGTTCACGACACAGTGACGCCTTCTGGTCCTTGGGTTCAGTGGGAGGTGGGAAGGGGAAGCGGGAGCAGGAGGAGGATGAGGTCAGGCTGCAGCGCGGCTCACGCTGAAGATCTTATGTAAAATTCATCTGCAGAAATCAGCTCTGCCGCTTTGGAGCAGGGAAGTGGGCTGTGCTCTGCTCACAGCAGCCATGGGCAACAGGATGTTGAGCTTCTGCTTTTGTTTCAGCCTCATGGTTTTTGGCTAAGCTTTGGTAACAGTCATGTAGGCCCCTCTTGCTCGGTGTCCTCTTCATGGCAGCAGGGGCTGTGCAGGGCCTCTTGTCCCCCAGGCCCTGGGGATGTGGGGGCAACACAGTGCAGTGGCCGAGGTGCTCCCTAGGGCCCATGTGCTTCTCCTGCCACTGACCTGTGGTGGGAACTGGCAGCACTCAGCTTTGGCTCACCCAGAGAAATCTTTGGGGAAGTTTAGAAGTAATGTAGAAGGGGGTAAGAGACTTTCTTTTAAAGAGGATGGACAGTAAAAGCTTGCAGGAATGACACATATATTTAATAAAGACACCAAGAGGTGGAAGTTCAGGAGAAAGGATCCCTGCAGGGAGGTTATTTGAGATGCTCCACAGTGAGGAATGAGCCCTTTGAAGCATCCGACAGAGAATGGTGTCAGAGGCAGCCAGACCAGATGGACAGGTCTGCTCTGCCCCGGAGGCCTCTCTGTCCATGTAGAGGCATTCCCAGCGCTTGGAGCTGGCTGATGATTCACAGGGAAGCACTGGCCATGGGCTCAGCCTGCCATGTGAGCTCTTGGTGTGGTCAGCGAGAGCCAGCAGCTCTTCTCTGCCATGGGCCGGGCTTGTTTCATGGAAGGACAGTTGTCTGCTGTTTCCGAGGTCATCCCTGGGACCCGTTGCTGAGACTAGGATAAAGCAGTCGGGGTTCCAGTGAGCAGCTGACTGTCCGGAGCCAACAATGCTGCTGCCCATGACAGATCTGCTGCCAGAGCCCTGGACATTCCTCACAGTGCTGTGGCCGCTGCACGGCGTCAGTAACGTTATACTCCTCCCTCCAGCAAGTGTGTGGGAGGTGATGAATTTGGGAGTGGGAGCCCTCGTTAGGGGGAAGGTTCGTGAGGGAAAGTTCCTGAGGGAGGCCAGCAAGGTCGATTTCTGTGGGAAATGCTGGCTGTTATTTTTAAACAACAATAGTTTAATAAATAAATAAACTTGCTGCCACGGAAGGATATAGCATCAGCCAGGGCTGTTGAGGCCGGCATTTCCTTGGAAAATGGAAAGGGCAGGTGTTTCCCTTCCCTCTGTCCCTGTCCACCTGTGTTTGGCTCCTCAGCTCTGGGAAATCCCCTTCCTTGGGCAAGGCTTCCCAGAGGGGTGAGCCTTCCCGGTGGGACGGAGCCTTCCTAGGCGAAGCGAGGATTCCTGGGAGCTGCTCGTCCCCCAGCGCAGTTCCCCGCCAGCGCGGGGGCTTCTCTGGCACGTCCAGGGTGAAAGGAATCTGTGTCCTTCCGGCTCTGTGGCAGCACAGGTGCAGCCAAATCAATTTGTGCTAAACTGAGGGGGATCTGGTTTCACAGTCCCCTGCCCTCTCACGTGGGGGCGGGAGGGGAGAAGGGCAGGGCGTCCCGGGGGCGCGACAGTGATGTGCCCTGGCCCCAATTTGGTCAGAAATAGGTGAATTTGGGAGTTCGCGTAGGAAAGAAGAGCGGCGGCTGTCACCTCCGGCCAGGAGGGTCGGGGGATCGGGGACGCTGCCCCTCATCCCCCCGCATCGACCCCTGTGGCCGGGGGGTCCCGCGGAGGCAGAGGGCGGGCAGCGGTGGGGCGTCGGGGCCGGTCCCTCCCGGCGGGCGGTGCCGGGGGCGGGNCCGCAGTGAGCCCGGCGGGGAGCGGAGCGGAGCGGAGCGGAGCGGAGCGGGGCCCATGGCGTTCAGCGCCTGGCAGATCCTCTCGCCGGTGCAATGGGCCCGCTGGACCTGGTCGGCGGTGCGCGGCGGGGGCAGCCCCGAGGAGGGGGACGGCGGGGCCGGGGCTGCCGAGGAGGATGATAACGATGATGAGGACCAGGACCCGCCGGCGGGGGGGTCGGCCCTTGGCTTCAGGCAAGTCACCCGCGGCCCCTTGCCCTGCCCGCCCTCCCACGGCATCCGCACCCACGCGGGGCTGCGGGCGCGTCCTCCCCGGCCCTCTTCCCATGCGCCCCTCGCTCCCCGCTCGCTGCCTGGCTGCCGGGGACCCCGCACCGCGCCACGCTGGGGGCCGGGGGGGCCGGGGCCGGAGTCGGGCGCTGCTTCCTGGAGGATGCTGGGGAGCACAGGGCCGAAGCAGCCGGGCTCGCTTCCCGCGGCAGCCTCCGGAGCGGCGTGGGAGATGCTGCGGGGCTGCATGTCCTTGGAGGCCCGTGCTGTGTGCTCAGCTCGGGAATGACCTGGCAGAAGCCCTCCCGCAGGGCTGGGGACGCACAGGGGGCTGCTCGCGATGATGTTTCACCTGCTCTCCCTTTTCCGTTTGCTAGCATGTCCCGCTGAACAGGAGCAAGTGGCCACCCCGGATGCCCACAGCCAGCCGTTGGCCTGGCTAGAAGTGTAGGCATTGTGGAGGATTTCAGAGGTAGCCTTGAAAGCAGTAATTCCTCACTCTTTTCCCCCCCCTCGGCAGCTCGGACTCCACTGATAATTTTGAGACCCCTGAAGCAGAAACACCAACCTGCTCGCCCCTCAAAGAGTTCTGCAAGCCACCAGGATCGTCAGAGTCTGAAGCTGGGACCCGAGGTAAAGAGCCAGCATGCACCTTCCGCTCTCAGTGCTCTGCTCCGTTGGCGGAAAGGCAGGGTGGGGTCAAGGAGTCGAATTCGCTGGCTTTGAATAGTGCCTGCCACATTTTTTGTGGTTAATGGCCTGGACACTTCAAATGCTGGGGCTGGGCTGGGCGCTCCACAAAGAGCTGTAATAGGTTGATTGAGAGGAACCCGAGGATGCTGTTGAATTATTTTATCAATTAAACATTCCTCTGACACTTCCCCTGCAGCCTGGGGGCTGTCCTGACTGCTGCTGGCTGGTGGGACCTTTCTCATGTGTACCCCGTGTGTCACTCAGTCCTGGCTCTTGCACAGGACTGGCTCAGGCTGGGCAGTGGTAGGGGTTTCATTGCACAGGCCATTTTTCTCTGGAGTTAGGTGCCAGGTGTCCTCACTGTGTAGCTGCTGTTAAAGATGCCAAAGCTCAACACTGCTAAACCCCATTTTTTTGAGAAGTTGCAGGGGATCTGCTCTAACTGCATGAGGTTTCCTTTGCTGGTGGGTCCTGAGCTGTTTTGCAGTTTTATCCTTGTGTCCCACACTGCTGCTGCTCCCCTGAGTGTGGCTCCCCATGTTAGCCCGTGGCCTTTTGAGGACATCAGGCTCCCTGCTGTCTCCACATGCTCCTCTTCAGGGGTATGTGCTGGTGTCCATGGCTGATCTTGGTGTTTATCTCTGTTTTTGTGCTGCTAGGAGGAAGCTTTGAAGCTCTGGCACTGCTGCAGCAAGGAGGTTATTGGGGGAGGGCAGGGAGGAGCCCTCCCCTTCCCTCTGCTCTCAGCAGGGCAGGGTGGCTGGGCAGTGTCAGGATGTTTGTGAGCCCCCCTGGGGGGATCTGCAGGAGAGCAGCCTCTCCAAGGCACAGGGCAGAATGTGGTGGGCCAGGAAGTCCTGCACAGGCCGTCCTGAGCATTCTCTGCCCTCTCTTGCCCCTCACTGCTTCAGGCCCTGGTATGTGACATGCAATGTCATGCTTTCCTTGAATGCTCAAAGCACCGGCTGGGAACTTTCTGCAGGGCTACATTCAGAGCACATGGGCTGAAACCACACTGTGGCTCCTTCTGTGCAGGAGCCCAGGCACTGTGCACCATGGCAGTAAAAGGATGCCATGGCTCTCCATCTCCGGTGGTGTTGTTCTGCCTTTGGGGTGGATCTGGGTGCTAATCCATCCCTGTGGGAAACATGGGCTTGTTTGCCTGTGATGGAGGGAGCGCTCGGTTCACATTTCCAGTAATCAGAGCTCTTGGAATAATCCTTTTAAGATGGGATGATAGAGACATCTTTACTGGGGATAATGTCTGGGGAGGGGGAGAGCGAGATAAAGGCTTTCCAAGCAGGGAGGAGGATCATTCCTGCCAAAGCTTAGGGAAGAACATTGCCTCAGACTCCAGGGTGTCACTGCTCCCGTGTGTGTCTGTGCCTCTTGTCCTGGGATGAGCAGCTCCTGCTCAGCAGCGAGGGAGTAGCTGCTCCTGCACACAAAGCTCCCAGTGTTCTGGAGATGAGGGCATGATCTCCGGCAAAAGCTGTTTTTCTGTGCTGACTGGCAGAGAGTGGGATGTTGGAGCCGGCAGAGCCAAACCGCGGTGCCACTGCGCTTGGCTCCAGCCCTTCCCTGCCCGTGTCTCTGGCTATGTCTCTTCAGTTTGTCTGGAATGGTGGAGGGAAAGGATTGTCCAGGGGTGGATGTGTTTGCAGTGTGCAGAGGCACCCTGGGCTGTTTCATCGCTGTCCCAATGTGATCCACATGTTAAGGCCTCATCTTCACGATGCTGGTGCCTCACAGCAGCCCGTGCCCTTCCTTCCATCTGGCTGCAGCTCAGGAGCAATAGTGGGAACAAATGCCAGGATGGAAGCAATCCAGTGAAATGGCTGCTTGTCAGCATCGGGAGAGCTGCTGCCCTGCAGTCCCTGGGGAATTGCTGCTGGCCTTGCTGGGTGTGCAGGGCAGCGCCAGAGCTGGACCTGAGGGCAGGCACGGCACCCCCAGCCCTGAGGGACAGCGAGGAGCAAGCACTGTCTGTTGTACAGTTGCAGTCTCACTCTGCCTTGGGATTATATAGGGTGAGGAATGTGTAAGACAGAAGCTGTGACTCCAGGGCTGGCTGCTCCATGCACAGCCAAGAGGTGACCTGAGTGTGTTAAACCCTGTCCTTGGGGACAAAAATCCAGCCCTGGAGGGGGCTGCAGTGAGGGTTTATGGCCACTCAGGATCACTCAGTTTCCTCTTGCTGTCTCAGATGGTGGGGCTGTAATTCTGTCCCACTTTTGCTCAAGTTATCTTCAGTCATCTGCCAGCAGATATTTTGTACAAGGAAATGAGCAGAAGCAGCAAATCTGGAGCCATCAGTGCTGGCAGCAGGCTCTTGCTGCCGTTACCCTGACACAGGGCACGTGTTTTCCGGTGCGTTAGCAGCATCATTTGCCGGTATGCTAATTCTTAACAGAATAGATTTAAAAATAGATCAACGGCTGTTAGACACAAGCGGAAAGCCAAAAGAGGAAAAAAGTCGTTGGCGGTGTAGGACTGAGCTGGATGTACGGGGCAGATATCCTGTGTTGAGATGGAGAAGTGTGTGACTGACACTGAGCCCTGCCCTGAGCCGAACCCAAGGCCCGGAGGGTGGAGGGGTTGTTCTTGCCCACACTTGGCACAGGGGCTGCGCAGGGATCACTGCTGCTTCACTTGGTGGCTGCCTATGGAATGGAAGGGGTGCTGAGCCTTTGCCTTGCAGCACTGCTGCTGCCAAGTGTTCCTGATTCATTTGAGGGATGGCATGTTGGAAAGCTGTTTAAGTTGGTGTTTGTGTTTAATTTCAGCCCGAGGAAGACAAGCGAAGCAATTATAATGCACAGGCACAAAGTGCCTATTACTGCGGTGCCAGACTGTCCTGTCTGTTTTTCTTTAGAAAGTGAAAAATCTCTGTTTTCGCTTTGTAGCATCCCCTCCAGGTACTCACCTGGATCTGGAGCAAGTTTGCAGCCTGTGCGCAGCCGGAACGATGGGTGCTCTTGGGGATCCAGCATGCCCAGTGCTGGGTCTGTGTTTGGGATGGAACCTGGAGTCACCGCCGTGCTCCTGGCAGTGTCCCATTTTCATGCAGGGAGTGAACTGCCCCCCTCTGCAGGGCACAGTGCCAGAGGTGGAACGGGAGACCTCAGGGTCACCTTTCTGGGTTGCTACAAAGGCATCTGCTGGGATGCCCGTGGGAAGCACTGGTCCAAGGGGGAGAGCAGTGTGTGGTCGGTGGCTGCCAGCCTGCCTTCTCCGGGAGGCCCATGGAGTGTTCAGCACAGTTTTGGCCCCAAAGGAGGATTCGAGCAGTGAGGGGGAGCTGCAGGACTGGGGGATAAACTAGTTTCCCCAGCAGGAGCCGTGAGCAGAGGGAGTACGTGCGGAGCCAACACGGCTGCTCACAACGTGACTGCCTGGGGTTGGCGGGAGCTGGGGATGTTGGAGCATTCAGAGGAGGAGCAGGGAGAGCTGCAGGCAGCGTGCCAGGGTTGGGGAGGGCTCCATGGGGGAGAGCCAGTGCTGCACTGAGGTATCGCCATGCTTGTCCCCAGCGGTGCTGGGGAGCTGCGGGGCTTGGAGCAGAGAGCTTGGCTCTCCCTATGCACCCCAAGGCCTTCAGGCCACTGTTTTTTGCATCCTGTGTAATTGTTCCCACAGGAACACGCGTTCCCATCATGCTGCATTGAAGGCAGAAGAAATGCGGAGGGGGAGGAACCAGGGGAAACACCCCCCTGAGCTTGCAGAAGGGACATTCCTACTGCAAAAGATTTCCAAAACCACAGGCGCGCCCCTGAGCTGCCCTTCGCCTGTGCCTCCTGCCTCCCAGTATATCCCAGTTCCTTGGCTCTCAGACTGGCTGTGCTGCAGGAGGGGTGGAGTAGCTGAGCTCTCTTGGGTGCAGAAAATGAGAGAATCACAAAATTGGAAAACCTGGGTGGGTGGTTCTTCTGATTTTTTGTGGCAAAATGATTCTGAGCAATGGCCACATGCTCCACCACTCCTTTCCTCCCCACCCTGTAGACACCACAGCATGGAGAGATGGTTTGTGTGCCGACTGCTTGTTATTCAAGAAGTAATTACTCATTGCTTGGGTTAGAAACCAGGATGGGCTCATGTCTGTGAGAACAGCGGCTGCCAAACCTTCCACTGGGAATGCAAAATGCACTTAAATAGTCCTTTTGCCCTGACTTTGAAGTCTGTTCTTCTATTCAGGACTCTCTCAGGAAGGCTTCAAACAGCTGAGCAACACAGCAAGTGAAATAAAGTTTTCTTTGGGGTCTGTTGAGGAGGTTTTCCTGGTTCCTAATGATGGGAAGACCTAGCAGGCGCTGCCTCAGACTGTTTCCTGGCTGCACTCCAAGTACTCATCCACTGGATTTGCGTTTACTGATGCATTTTCTGGGGCATCAAGGCAGCATCTACTTGGAGGGAGCTTTTTTTTGTTGTCAGAGGAAGCATTTTTGCAGTCTCAGGGAGGACACAGACCCTCATGATTCATTTCCATGGCTTTTAGCATCCTGGGGATCAATTATGCAAACCACAAGCCATCAACTGAGTCAGGATTGTTGGCTCCACGTCCTGGATTAGTCCTGGGACCAGATATTTGCCTGATTCACTTTTCTTCTGCCAGCCTGTGACTCGCTCTGTTACCAGCAAACATGAGCCGGTTGCAAATGCCTGGTAATAGGAAAAGCCTTTCCTGGATGCGCTCGGGGATGGGGGTCTGTGGGAGCCTCATCCTCATGCCTAACGCTGGGGATGCTCAAGGTGACTCCCCTGTGCAGCTGCCAGCTCTGTTCCAGGGCAGGACCGGGGCATGGACAGGTGGATTTCCCTGGCACAAGCTCTCCATCACCCAGGCTGCTCTTCCCAGCCACATTTTCAAACCAGTTTGGTCCTTGGGAGAGCATTGGTTCTGTTCTGCCTGTGGAGGATTTGGCTAGACTGTGTCTCCCCAGAGAGGTACCTGTGAGGGCTGTGGGTCCCACATGCTCCCTGATCAGTGCTGGGCACCCCAGCAACCTGTTTCACCTTATCCCAGGAGTCTGTGCCATTGTCCCTGGTTGAGGTGCAGGAGAAACACCAGGTGTTTTCCTCTTGTGCCTTGGCACAGCTGTGCCACAGTCCTGGCTCTGGGTGCTCGGTGGGTGCAGCTTTCAGGATTCCTCAGTAGAAAGAGGATCTTAACCATCCCTTGATAGCAAAAAAAAGATTAAACAGTAAAAGGATTGAGGGGAAAGGATTTGAGTAATGGTGATTAAGTCATGGATCAAGATTTGTCATTCGAAGATGCTGACAGCAGTGTGGAGAACCTGGTGTGACAACAGGAGGATTTGTGCAGGTGGAGAGTCTGCTTGGGTCAGGCAGCTTCTCCTGCCTGGTGCACATCCAGCTCCACAGCCCCAGCACTGAGCGACTGACCCCCAGATTGCTCCTGCAGCCTGTTTCTGCTCCTTCACTGAGCACACCTTTCCATTCCCCTTCTCCCTGGGGCCTACTTATTCACATTTCATGGTATTGTCTATGTCATGCATCCCTGACCTCTTCTCACTAATTTTTAACTCTCTGCCCAGGTGAGCAGTGACTCCCTGTCATCTGGCAGGAGGGAGGCTGAGTTTTGGGTCAGTGGATCCCCCATAAAATCTGACCCTGGAGCAGCTGTGAGGAGGGAACAGAAACCTCTCTGGAAGGGAGTGAATCAGAGGTCAGGGTTTAACCATCTCCTTTTATCTTTTCAGAGCCAGGTGGCCATGGTGACCTGCTGGTAGGGGAAGCCCACTGGGACAGTTCGCCTAGGAAGCACCCCAAAGATGAGGCTCAACCAGAGACTGGAGCCCCTAAAGCCGATTTGGATGCTAAAGGGGAAGGTGACCCTGACAACTCGGCCCTGATGCAACCCCTGGCCGGGCTGGGCTGCAAGGCTGACCCTGCTCACGCTGCTGTGCCCAGTGTGGAGCCAGGCCCCGTGCCGCATGTGGGCACAGCCACCTGGGAGCAGGTCTTGTCGGGAGGGGACATGGCAGACACTGGCACAGGGCTGGTGCAGCTGAGGGCTGATGCCCTGGTCCGGGACCAGCTCGGGAAAGGGAAAACACCTTCCCCACCTTCGCGGGGGAGGAAGACAGACGAAGCCACAGAGGAGACCCAAGCATCCTACCAGCTTGACCCTGAGCAGCACGACAGGAGTGTGAACCCCTTTGTGGCAGGGGGCTGCCAGCTACAGAGCTCTCCCCCAGCAGCTCCACGATGCCATCCCCATCCCGATGAGCTGGGGGGGGACCTGGCTCTGGAGGCCACAGGGCAGGTCTCGAAACCTGGGGTTGATTTTACGGAGGCGAGAGAGAATGTGGAGGCTAAGCCAGCTTCACCCAGGAGGGGCAGCAGGATCCCAGCCAGCAAGCTGACACCAAAGAGACACAGAGAGTCCCCCAAGAAGCCAGCTGAGGATGCGGAGAGGGGTCCTACAGAGCCACCACCTCCCCAGGGCTCGCCCCCTCTGGGTCCCACGTGCTGGGACAACCCCGGGCTCAACGCTCACAGTGGCAACTCAGCACTACAAAATTTATTGGTTCTCCCCAAGGGCTCTTATCAGTTTGACCCCAATAGCTTTGACTCCATGGGTCCATTCAAGCCCATCAAGATGCTTGGCAGCACCGACGCTGACTCTTGCTCCACTGCAGATAACAGCCTCAATGAAATCCTTGAATCTCAGACACTGGAGATGCAGGACGATGCCCTGAAAGGCAGAGACTCCCCCAAGAAGCCCAAGTCACGCCTGATAACGTGAGTGCCAGTGTGTGCAGAGCCGGGGCTGCAGCCCCATTGGTTTTGCCTGTGGGCAGGCAGAGCTGTGGTGGTGCTGGTGATGGAGGTGGTGATGGAGGTGATGATGGTGATGATGGTGCTCCTGCCCCATTGCCTCCTGAGCGAGGCCAAAATCCTGCTGTGCACCTCAGGTTCTGCTGCTGCCTCAGTTTTATCTGCCTGTTGTCCCAGCAGAGGTCAGCTCCCCCCTGCCTGTCAATAACACTGATGGGAGGAGAGGGGTCAGTGTCCTGGAGCAGTGCCAGCATCCTGAGTCCCAAGCAGAGGAGGGAAGGCTGGATTGGGACCCGCTTACAGGATCACTCAGGATCATTTCCCTTTGGAAATCCTGTGGGGTCCTGGTGGTGGGTCTAGGTGTAGATGTGGTGTCAGAGGAAACCCACAGTGGAGGCTGGAGCCGATAAGTTTGCTGGACTCATGCAGGGATGTGCAGGAGCTGGTGGATGTAGGTGTGGTTGGTCAAATGTAGCTGAGACATTTTGTGAGCTGCCACTGAATTTCTGTTTAATATCAGAGAAAGAGAACAGGTTGGACAGGTAGACTCTCACTCTGCTGTCGGGTTCTCCAGTGAGAAAATTAGATAGTGGGTTTTTACAGAGAGAAAGAGAAAACCTCGGAGGCAAAAATCAGGCTGTGTTGGATATTTTTGTCTGGGAAATACTTTACAGAGGGTAGATACAAATTTTCTAGGAGCTGGTGTTCCCATGTGTGGCCGTGGGTGAGCCGAGCCAATGGGGAGGGGAGGCAGCAGGGAATTCTCTGCTCACTCTCTGTCACCTTGGAGCAGCACAGGCAGCAGGAGGTTGCCCTGGCAGTGAGGTTTGTGTTTGGATCTCACCCCGCTGCTGTGGGTAGCAAATGTAGGATCAGAGCATCCTGTGTGTGTGCGCCTTCCCAAAGACTGAGCTGGGCAGTTCACTGTGCTTCTCCAGAGCAGAGTTAACATCCAGGTCTTTTCACACGCTCTTCTTCTCTCCATCTGTCTGTCTCTCTCCCTGTCTGTGCTTTGATGCATCAGGACTACTGAGCAAGTGAAATTTCTCTGTTTTCTGTTGTAAGTACTCTCTCCTGTATTCCTTTTCTTTTCCTTTGCTGTTTTTGTCCTCTCTCTGGGTGTGTGCTGCCCCACTTGTCTCCATGGCATGCTGCCTCCTTCTGCCCTTTGACTTGTGCTCTCTGCTGTCTGGTTTGTGTCCCACACCCCTTGGTGGGGTCCCCAGGGTGGCCTGGCCTGGTGAGTGTCTGGGAGTGAGGGAGGAGAGGAGAGCTGAGCTGAGCTGCACCGGAGGCACACACCTGTGCTTGTCCTCGCAGCATGCCGCCTCGCAGCATCTTCTGGTGGTGGACAAGTGCTCAAAACCTTCAGATAATGTAGGGGGAGCAGGTTTTTGTGCAATCCAGAGCTGCTATCTTGGTGCTGGGGGGGAGTTCCAACCAGCTTCCAGGTGATGTGATAACCCTGGCACAGGAAAGGGTGCAGAACAGAGGAGGGTGAGGACATGGCAAGTTTGACTGCTCGTGGCAGGGCATGAGGGAGAAAAACAGTCCAGAGTGATTCTTCAGTGTGACCCAGGTGTGCATGGCAGCATGCAGAGAAACCTCCGTGTGCCGTGCCATGTCGCTCGTTGTGCTCTGCTGCGCATGCGTGCGATGGGATGGGGAGGCTGGAGAGTGCAGTGACGGTGGGGGTGATTCCGTAAAGCTGGGAACAGCTGGGAACTGCTCACTGCAGTCCTGCTCGAGCCTTTGCCCATGTGCCCGCAGCAGAGAGTGCTGGGTATGAAGGCTGGGATTCCTTCCCTACAGTGGCTGTCTCACTGTTCCAGCTCAGCAAGTGTCTCCTGGGGGGTCAGATGTGGCCACGAGCCTGGGAGGTTGCTGAGTGTGGAATGTGAGGGGGTGAGATGCAGGAGAAAAGCTCGTGCTCTCCCACCCACAGTCACACCGGGACTGTGCCTCCGCTGCCTTGCACTGTGCTGATGCCTGCTGTGTCAGGATGTGGCCATGCCTGCAGTCCTGCGCAGATGGCCTCTGGAGGGGTGTCTTCAGGAATGTGGGATGAAGATCCAGGGACAGCTTCCTCACTAAAGGGCAAGGGGACCACCTGCAAGACCTACTTGGGCAATACTTCCCACCCGAGGGGACCCTCTCCTTGGGACAGCGTTTGCGTCAGGCAGAGCATTTGTTCGAGGCACAGAGCCTTGCCCCGGTGCTCTCCTGCTGTGCCCTGGCCATGCGTGTCTGCCTCACATGGGAGATGTGGATGCTGTGGAGAAGTCACAGACAAACCTTCAGCTGCAGGGACAGGGCATGAGACAGCCTGGACGTGGTTCTTCCTGCAGAAAGTCGACATGCACCGAGGCCTTGGGTGCTGTTGTGCTGGACATGTGGCGTGAGGGTGCAGCGAGGGAGATTCTTCTTTGCTGGCTCCCTGGCAGTCGCCTCTCTTGCCATCAGCCTCTTGGAGTCCTTGCTCTGCTCCTTACTTTCATCAGGAATAAACACCTCACAGACAAACACAACTGCTGTGTAGTCGTGTCTTTTGTTTGCCTGTTCCTTCTGTTCCTTCCAGAACTTGCTCTGCCTCGGTGTTCTCTGGTGAGTGGGGTGCTGGCACGCGGCGGGTGCAAGGCGAGTGCTGGGGCTGCCTCTCCCTGCTTGGGCTGTCTCGCACGCGTCCCCACATCCCCTGCGCCACCCCTGAACCCCGCTCAGCTGCTGCTTCTCTCTCCTGCAGGAGCGGCTGCAAGGTGAAACAGCATGAGGCACAGCCCCTGGTCCTGGATGTCAGCACTCAGGTACGGGGGGGTCTCATCCCCAGAGGCACGGGCTGGGCACAGGGATGCTGGGATGGTGGCAGGGAGAGCTGGACTGGCTGAGCTTCAGGCTGGCAGCTTCCCTGCGGGCAGTTCTTGATGGGAAGGGAGGGAGGAGGGCTGGTGGGGGGCAGCTTACCGGTTGGTTTTAAGCCTTCCCTGGTTTCTGTGGAGTATCCAGCAGCTCTCCTGGTGGCCTGATCCCCACAGATTAACTGCATCTTTTGATCCTGCAGAATGAAGGAGTGTTGATCTCAGAAATCCCAGATATTACAAATCGGGATGGACATGCCACTGATGAGGAAAAGTTGGCCTCCACCACCTCCACTCAGAAACCAGCTGGGCTGGAGAAGAAGGCTGAGCCTGAAGATGACCTGGAGTACTTTGAGTGCTCGAACGTCCCCGTGTCCGCAGCAAAGCACAGACCAGAGGCAGGTAAGGAACAGCACCGTTGCCTTCAGCTCTGGGAATGCGCTGTGACTGCACCCAGGGAGCCTCTGCAGCCTCCAGCAAGGAATTGGTGCTGTTGAGGCAGCACAGCCCTGTCAGAGTTTATCTACACTGACAGGGCTAAAGGCTGCTGCAGGTTCTAATGGAACCTCCCATTGCTCTCCTGCACTATTCCGGTAGGTTGTGTTTGTTTAGACTTTGGGTACAGAGCACTCTCCCCACAATACTGCAGGGGGATGTGGCTCAGGCATGAGGTTCCCTCCCCATGGTCCTCCCTGCCACCAGCGCTCACTGCTGAGCTGAGCCGAGAGCTGAGCAGAACAATTGCCCAGCATTGGGAGCATCCTGCCCTGACTCCTGGGCTGCAGGGTCCCTACTCAGAGCCTGTGCCAGGACCAGAGCTGCCAGGACTTGGTGTCCTGGTACAGGGGCTGTGATTGATGGAGATCTCAGTAATGCTGCAGAGACCCACACTACTGCTCCTGGTGGAATTCTGCTGTCAGTCTCCCATGTAATTAGCCTCTCTGACCAAGTCATTACAAAATAATTAAAAGCCAGGCAATATGACATTTAATCAATAGCCAAGTCCTAGGTGCAAGCAGGAGAGATCACCACGGGGGGTTTGTAACCCCTCCCCTCTGCAGGGACCCATTAATCATTTCTCCCGATAGCTCTGCTGGGCTGCCAACTCCAGGGAGAGGAGAATGGTCCTTTGTCCTCAGGGGAGGAAAATCTGACAGTCAAGGGAGAGGCTGGGAGGGTTTATTTATTGCTGCTGGCCTTGGAGAGCCAGGCAGGTGCACAGGCTTGGTGCTGTCTGCAGGGATGGGGTGGGAGCCGTGGGTGCAGCTGCTGGCACAGGGATAAATGGAGGGAAACAGTGGGAAGTCTGCGGTCACCAGCATTCCATTACCTCCTTCCTCTCCAAGGCTCTCTAAATACACTGTTCTTGCCTGGTTAACACGTGAATCGTATCTGCAGTTGTGTGAGTCAGGCCCATAAATCACCCCTCATGCTATGTGAGGCAGCACCATGTCCGCAGGTCAGGGTGTCCCTCCTGCAAGGCAGGGTGTCCTGGGGGGCAGCGTCCCACAGGTCAGGGTGTCCCATGCCTTGCAGATGCAGGGAGATGTTTTTTTTATCCCGTCTATTGTTAAGAACAGCAGGGGCCATGAGGCAGCTCCTTTGGAGGGCATTGAGATTGGCTAGCATGGGCTGATGCTTGTGCTCTTCAGAGTGGTCTGAGCAGCTGGTCTGTTCCAGCATCCTGTTGAAGTTCAGAACATCGTGTGCATCTTCCTTCTCCTCAGCTGCCGTGGTCCCAGGCATGGGTGGCAGCCCTGGGGACATGGGCACAGGCTGAACTGCCACCAGAGGGGAGTGTTGGTCTCCACTTCAAGGAGTGCAGGAGGGCTGGCAGGGTACGTGTTGTGGCACTTGGGAACAGGGTTTAATGGTGCCCTTAGCTGTGCTGGGGACTCAATGGTCTTAGCGGCTTTTCCAACCAAAATGGTCGATGCAAGGGCAAGAGCTGGAGGAAAAGATGCCTTTGGGAGGGGAAGCTCAGGGTATGGAGAGGCTCAGAGACACCCTCCTACTCTCAGAAAATCTGCATGTGCCCAGGGTGCTGTTTCAAAGTCAATAAAAGGTTGTGTTTCATTGTGTTTAGGTTTTGAAAAGGAGATCTGCAAGCAGATGGAAAAGGATGGGCCTGGCATCTTCCCTGTGAGTGCCTCTTGCTTTTCCCTTTCTGAAATGAGTTTCTTTGGGATGTAAAATTCTTGACAAGCCCATGCAGGGACTTGATAAAAATAGTGGAGATTTCCCAGCAGGCCTGGAGGAGCCTGGCAGAGACTGATCCCTCCTGGGTGGGTGCTGTGGTGTGGGAGGGAGGGAGGAAGGGAGGGATGCTGGGGACAGAGTAGGACTGGTGCAGAGCCAGGGCTGCACTGGAAAGTGGCTGAAGGACAGGAAGAGGGCAGAGGAGACCATGGGGAGGGGACAGGCTGCTGGGCCTGGGTTGTGTCTCATGTGGAATGTTCAGGGCTGGCTGTGATAGCCCATCAGTGCCGGTGCCTTCTGCAAGGGATGCTCAGCTGCTGCTCTCAGGAAGGCAGCTGACATCAGAGACGGGGGAAGAGTAAAAAAGCCCTGGCTCTGCAGCCACACTGACCCTGACACCCCAGCAACAGCAACAGCAACACTGTGCTGGGGCACCCCTGACATGCCCCAAGGAGCCCCAAGACCTCTCTGCTGCAGGGGGCACGCTGTGCCAGTTTAGCTGCCCCTGGCCAAAGCTGCTCGAGTTGACAGGCAGATGACAATGAGATTAGCAACATCAGCAAAACCAACTTCTCTGAGACAGATTTGACTGTGCTGAGCCCCACAAGGACGTGAAGCAAAGTGAACCTTTTTTTGGTGCCCAGGAGAGCCTGGGCAGGCTCTGGTCCTGCAGGCAAGCTGGGGTCACCCCAAAGGTACCTGCAGGTGCTCAGGTACGCATCTGCTTTTGGGAGATACTGTGGGAGGCTGCTGCTAAACCACACCGGGCTGAACCTCCTCAGTGTTGTCGTGCCCAGACCCAAACCTGCCCCGGGGGAGGCTCCCAGCACCGGCCACGGCTGCAGCAGAGCTGCGAGAGCTGGGAAGGGCTCAGGGTGCTTGAACTGATCAGCAGCTGAAGCGCCGGGGAGGAGGGGAGGGGAGAAGTGCTCTAGTGCTCTCGTTTCCTAAACGTGAGGAGCAGGCTGCCTCCTTCCTCCGAGCACTTCTCTCTTTATGGCCTGGCAGCCCGTTCCCAAGGAGATGCTGCGTGGCTGTCACTCGGCTGGGTGATGAAAGGAGGAAGAGGCGGTGGTGTCAGCCTGGCTTGGAGAAACATTTCTGGAGGCCTGTCAGGCTACAGGACCCCCCGGAGGAAGGGATAGGGTCAGAATCCAGTCAAGAATTGGCACCCCTGGGCCATGGGGCTGAGCTTTCCCCCAGTTTGGTGTCTGTGGCTGCAGCACTGGTGCACAGGAGGTGCACAGGAGCTGGGCTTTGGGAAGGGAAGGCAGTGAATGATGGGGGTACAACCACCCCAGTCCTCATAGGGGCACCCAAAATGGCAGCAGGAGGGGGCCAGGATCTCTGTGTGAGCATCTCCTGTTCCAGAGCTCTCCTGGACACCTGGAGCACCAGGGATGAGTGGGGCTGTCCCTTGAACCCCTGCTCTGCAGAGGGGTGAAGCCTGCTCCCCCCACAGCTTCCTTGGGCATTTGGGTCATCAGCAAGGCCCAGTAAAAGTCCCTGCAGCTGCCCGCAGCAATTTGAGTGCGTCAGTTGCGGTGATGTCCCCACCAGACTGAGAGGGCGTGGAGACCGGCAGCCCAGACCACCTCCGCCTGTGGCTCACAGTCAGCAGAGACCCTCCAGGCTGGGGTTATTTTTAAACTAGCCGTGGGATAAGGGATGTTGGATGTGAGCACATCTGTGCTTGGAGCTGGGTCTCCTCCTTATGAAATGGGCCCTTAGTGGGTCTCCCTTTTGGCATACTGCTTCCCTGGGGCAGCTCATGGGTGTCCTATTGCATGCTCCCGGTAAGGGAAGGCACTAAAACCTCACAGAAGCTGTGCCAGGTGTCAGATGCAGGTTCTGGGCTTTCTGTGTGTGCAGAAAGGGAAACTCAGTACTTGAGCAGAGGCTGATAAAATAGGGGGAACACTCCAAACAGGGGAGGTGGGTGAAAAGAAATCCCCCACAACATCCCAGCTGGGTAATTCCCCCAGGACAATCCCGGGCTGTGCTCCATGGATAAGTGCCCCAGCGTGAGCAGGAGTGAGAGTCCCCTGGCTGGCATCTGTCTCAATGAATCCGAGAAGGCGGCTGTGCTCACGCTCATCAGAGAGGAGGTAACAGCTGGGTCCCTGTCCCCTGGTGCTGTCCCTCACTGGACCTCACCACGGAGGGAGCAGGGGCAGCTCTGCTCTGCCTGGGGCAGGGGATCTGATCCCCTGCGTGGGACAGCGAGTGGAAACCCCTCAGAGCACATCCCAAGGGTCCTGTGTCTGCTGCAACACAGATAATCACCAAGGAGATCGAGGCCAACGAGTGGAAGAAGAAATATGAGGAGAGCCGGCAGGAGGTGTTGGAGATGAGGTACGAGCTGTCCCCTCACACGGCTCTGCTCCGGCAGCACCGGGCTCTGCACACTCCTGGCAGGAGGAGGATGTAATGGGATGACACAGGTCAGGCCCACCAGGGTGGGATGTCTTGGGAGAGGATATTCTCTTAGTGCTGGTGCTGTGTCAAGCCTGCTCGTTCCTTTGTTGCAGGAATAAAATCCCATTAGCTGTGGCAGAGGTGGGTCTTGGCCTCAAGCAGCAGTGACGGGTGTTGCAGCTCCAACATCTGGGTTGCAGCCCCAACATCTGGGCCCTGCAACCACGCTGCTGCAGGGGTGCGATGGTGGCAGGCACGAGCCAGCAGGGCCTCCTGTGGGGCAGGTTGCTGTCAGTGCAGCTGGAGGTGCATGTCCACAAAAAGGTGGCCTCTCACCTGTTTTTTCTTCCTTCTAGGAAAATCGTGGCTGAGTATGAAAAGACCATTGCCCAGATGATAGGTAAGGGGCTGTCACCTGGCCAGGTGTGTGGGGCAGGGAGCTGACTGCCGCAGACATCTCCACTCGGTCACTGTGTCCTTGTTGTTTGTTCTCCATCACAGAGGATGAGCAGAGGACAAACATGACATCTCAGAAGAACCTGCAGCAACTTACGATGGAAAAGGACCAGGCTCTGGCAGACCTGAACTCGGTGGAGAGGTCCCTGTCAGATCTGTTCAGGAGATACGAAAACCTGAAGGGCGTCCTGGAAGGATTTAAGAAGGTCCTTGCCTTGGGTTGCCCTTCCTCCCTGCAGCTCTGGTCCCTGGACACAGGGTTCCTGTGTGGCCACACCCCATTTTTCTATGCTGCTGAGCTGGATAAGTGGCTCCAGCATAAAGCAGAAGTTGGTTCTATTTAAAAGCTTTTTTTTTTTCACACTCAGAACAGTATCTATCATCCCATAAAAGCAATATCTTTGTGCCCAGTCCCAAGGCAGATGGATGTACTTTCTTTTCCAGAATGAAGAAGCTCTGAAGAAATGTGCTCAAGATTATCTAACCCGTGTCAAGCAGGAAGAGCAGCGGTATCAGGCCCTGAAAGTCCATGCAGAAGAAAAATTGGACAAGTAAGGTCATGCATGAGGTTGCTGGGTGCTTCAAGACCTTTTAGGGCAGTGGCTCCATTTGCTTTCCACAGGCTGGAAGGCAGGAGCTGAATGATGTGAAAAGCTGCATTTTACAACCTCGGGCTCAAGTGGCTCTAAGTAAAAGCAGAGCAAATCCCTGAACGCATTCTCTGATCTCTGCTTATTTATTTTTTAATGGAGAATCTAAGGTTCACAGTCTATTTATGGTCACTTACCGAGTTCCCATCTTTCAGAGGGCTCGTGTTTGTGGTGCATGAAGGGGCTGTGCAGCCCTGGGGCTCAGCTGATGACAGGAACTCACCAGCTCATGTAACCCCGAGTGAAGTGGGTGGTGAACTGGTTTAGCTTGGCTCTGAAAGAGCAGAGTTTTGTACAGGGGCATGGAGGAGCTGAATTAACCTGGTTTCATCCAGTTTCCCTACAGGCAAACTACCTCTGCTGTATCCAGGCAAGCAGAGCCAGGCTCTGCAGCTGTACATGGCCTTAGGCCGTGCCGTGGTGCTTCTGCCTGCAGCCAAACCTGGCCACTGGCCCCATGTCTCTCCCTCCCCTGCAGAGCCAACGAGGAGATTGCTCAGGTGCGCATGAAGGCCAAGGCGGAGAGCGCGGCGCTGCACGCTGGGCTCCGCAAGGAGCAGATGAAGGTGGAGTCCCTGGAGAGAACCCTACAGCAGAAGGTAACACCCCTGCCCCATGCCTCTCTACCAGCAGCTCCTATTGCTGCCCTGAGCATCCTGTTGATGCTGGAGGTGTCCTCGAGTTTTTTGGCCTAGAAAGTGTTTTGTGGGTTTGGGTTTTGATGTATTTTTTCGTTTGCTTGGGCTTTTTTGTGTTTTGTGGGGTTGGTCTGGATTTTTTTGGCAGAATGGGCGTTGCTGGCTTACGTGTGCCTGCTGGCAGAGATGTGAGTTGGGGCTGGCTGAGCCCAGGGGTCCACAAAGTGCCTGGATGCACAGAGGAGCTGTTGCAGGGGCAGCTGCAGGAGCTGGCTGCCCCTTCCCATGCAGGCTTGGTGGCAGATGGGCCCAGGTGTTATCCCCATCTCTGCCACCATGAGAGTCCCCAAGATCTGCTTTTCTTCCAGAACCAGGAGATTGAGGAGCTGACCAAGATCTGCGATGAGCTGATAGCAAAGCTGGGAAAGTCAGACTGAGCCTCACCACCCCTCGCCCAGCACTCTGCACTTGGCCGCTTTTCTCGTGACGTTGAGCACCTTGCCTTACCCCCGGACTCCCTGCAGAAAAGCTCACATGTCCAGCTGCCCTACTTGGCTGCCGGACCTGTGGCTCCTGAGCAGAGCCACTCCCCTCACTCTCCCTGTCTGCTTCCCACAGCTCTGGGGCTGGGATCTCTGCAGTCAGGCTGGAAATCCTGTGGTCAGCCTGGCCCCTTCCCAGGGCCTGCTGCACTGTCCATCTGCATCAATGCCACCTCTCAGCTGGGAGGTGACACTCTGGGCTCTGTTCCCCTTGGCTGGGCTGGGTCTGGTTGTGTCCCCACCACACTGTCACTTTCTGTCCTCACATGCTCAACGGAACAGGCCCAGCCATGTGGTAGGTCCTGCCCTGAGCCATGGATGATGCCAAGGGTGGACCTGCTGGCTCTTGCACTGGGGAAGGGGACCTGGCACTTCCTGACTGGTCTCTGGTTTGTGGGTGAAGCCCAGCACAGCATCTCCCTGTCCCTGGCTGTGCCAGCCTCCGAGGAAGGGAGCTGACATCTCTGCATTCCTGCACTTTATGAGCATTTATGGGCACTTGGGCTCTCTGCTCACTCCTTCCAGTCAGACACGGTGCTGCTGCATGACTTACTCCCCCCAGAGCACTGAAACAGTCACTTAACCTGTAGTAACTTCAGTCCTCTCAAAGGAGAGTCCACACGAGGGGAGGCAGGAGATTGCTGCACCAAGAGGTGTTTGAGAAACAGGGGAGATGTTGGCTCTAGGGAGCTGGGACTGCCCATGCATTCTCCCCATGGCCACCCTGCCGGTGGCACTGGCCTCAACTGTGGCTGGGTGACCTGATGTTGAACACGTGCAAAGCCAAGGCCTTTGCCGTTGGCTTCCTGGGCCGTGGTGAGGTCAGGGCCCCATTTCAGAGGCTGCAGGAGGAAGGAAGTGAACCCTGAGCTGCCTTGTGGCTGCTGCAGTAGCTGCAGTGGTGGAGGATTCTCTGCCTTGAATGGATAGTCCTAAAGTGTGAAATAAGGGAAATATTTGCAGTTTGGACTGCTTCCTGCCCAGCCTGTTGAACACTTTCACAAACCTTTTTGCTGCTACCTTTTTGTAACAGAATTGGGCTCTTTTCCTTCTATTTTCTAATTCCCTGTGTTGAGCATGCAGAACAAACACCTGTTCAAGCCAGAGCGATAGACTTGATTATATTTTATTAGTTATATAATGTATAGAGAGAGTTTATTCTACACTTAAGCAAAGATGTCAGCAGCCTGCCTCAGCACACAGCTTCCCAGCCTGTTCTGCACATCCCCAGTTATCCCAGTGAGGGATCAGTTATTCCCAGTCACGAAGCCGGTGGCTGACACCGCTCAAAGCAGTGCACCTGTTGCTTGTGCTGGATATTCACCCTTTGCACAGCTGACAGAAAGGAAAAACCCTTTTTCTCCCTCTCTTTTCATCCCTTTTGACCTTCCCACATGTCTCTCTCCTGGGCTGGTGAAAAAGCTTTGATCACATGATCAACAAGGACTGTTTCTGTTCCCCTGTGGGAGTCTGTGCAGGTAAAGCAAAACCCTGAGACTCAGAGATTTCTTGGGCAGTTGACTTTTTCTCTTGAGGAACCAGACTGCAGCATTGCACAAGCTCTCCGAGCTGGTGAAAGGCTGGTTCAAGGCTGGTTTCTGGTTTGGTGCCCTGGCGCACTGTCCTGCCCACAGCAGCGCCCAAGGTGCTGGTGTGAGGCTGGTGGAGCCCAGGTGCAGGAGGCAGGTCCCAGCCCTCAGCCTTCTGCATTGCCCAGGGCTGTGATGCTCGTGTGCTGGCCTGGCTCAAGGTGTGACAGTCTGAGGTCAGTCTCTCCTCAGGGCATTGCTCTGGTCGTTGGAGCTGACGGATCCTTGCAGAACTTTAGATTTCACCACTCGGCACTTCCCCAAACCCCTGACCTGAGCACTGCACAGTCACTGCTGCAGCTTTCCCCTCTGGGCTGTCTGCAAAGCCTGGCTCCACTGTGATAACCCACGGGGCAGAGCCCTCCATCCCTCCTGTCCCTGCTCCCCAGTGTCACCGGTCCTGCTATGCTGCCTCCCTCACCCAGTGCTGTCGCATTCTTGCGCCTGTCTGCATGCACCCCAGTCTGGGCAAAGATTCCTACGGAATGGTTGATTAACTATAATATGGTTATAGTTACATATATATAAATACATATGTAATGGGTATAGTTACATAAAAGAGAAGGTGTGTTTGTAAACAGGCAGGATGGTTGCACCTCGTGTGCCGCACTCTGCCAGGGCAAGACCACGGTATCCCTGTGACCAGCCAGGGAATGGCAGGTTCCTGTGTGTGGTGCCACAGCCTGGGTGTGTTTGTTGTCTGTACCTTGCAGTAGAGTTTAAATACCCCTTTCTGGCAGTGGCGGGCCCTGCCCATGCTGCTGTGTTGCTGTTTGCAGTGTGCGTTTGCCAGCAGATCTGTCTGTAACCAAGTGCCAACCCCAACTACTGATCTCTTCACCCGACCCTCCAGTGTGACCTCCCCTGGGCAGGAACTTTCTCTGCATTGACTCCTACCCCTCTGCTTTGAGCCATGTGTGTAACTGCCATTGCCATCAGTTTTCTATGTATGATAGTTTCCCTTTTATATGTCAGGTAAATATTTGTAAGAGTTACACTCACACAAATGAGATTATTATAATGATTACTAATATATTTTTTCCATGTTTCATTGCCTGAGTAAAAATTGTGTTTATCACTCTTGAAAGCTTTCCTGGTGTTTGTGAGGTTGTTGAAGAGTTGGCTTTACCTTCCAGAATGGGCCATATTCTGCCTTGTCCTTATTAACATGGTTTATATGGCAGATGGTTTCACATAACCACAGTTATCATCTGCTCCTGAAATCTGCATTCCTGAGCTCTGAAGTTCAGACCTGGGATGACTTTGCTGCCCCTGTGACTCCCACCGCTCCCGCCATACTGTGATGGTGCTGAGCCGTGGCGGTGAGCTCAGACGGCAGGAAGAGCTGAGGCAGCAGTGGGATGTCAGGCAGGAGAATCCTTGGCCTAATCCCTGTCTTGACCCCTCTGTGGCCTTGGGTACATCCTTCTGGAAGCATGGACCCCTGGGGGCTGGGAAGGGCAGGAATGGTGCCACTGGGCTTCCAGCCCTGTCAGGGTTTTCAGTTTTATTCTTGTTCTTCTCTTTTGGTGGGTTGAAAACTCTGGGGGCGGGGAGGGGGGCGGTGTCCCAAACTTGGCTGCTACACATAACAAGAAAGGGATTGTTCTCTGGATGGAGCTGGTGGGCTTGATGAAGATCTTTGAAAGCCACCATAGAGTTCCGTGTCCAGAGATGGTTTCCAAAGCAGGCACCAGCAGGATATGAAGCAGAGCCCAGCCTGGCAAGCGTGAGGAGGCCCAGCCCCTTCCACCAGCCCCAGCGTGGTGCGCTGCCCCACTGCCATTCCCTAGCCCAGCCCATGTCCTTGGGGAGCTGTGTCCTGTCCCTCCCAGCTAAGATGGCATTATCCAGGGGCTGCAGTGAGGTGTTATCCCAGCCCCAGATCCAATCACCCAAGCAGATTAGCTGTAAGACCTTAAGACAAAACAGCAGCTACACACCCCACTCCGCACACTGCTGAGAATGCCTGCCCTGAAGACCCTGCTGGCCCTGGCCATCGTCACATCCCTGGCTGGAGAATGTAAGTGTTCCTTGGCTCCAGGCAGCACAAGGGGGTAAATTGCTATAGCTACTCCTGCGCTTGCTGCTGCCCCATCCCTGTCAGTTGCCTGCGGGC
The DNA here is from genome assembly GCA_013397935.1 of Dasyornis broadbenti. NCBI lineage: Eukaryota > Metazoa > Chordata > Aves > Passeriformes > Dasyornithidae > Dasyornis > Dasyornis broadbenti. The sequence goes on from VZRN01003000.1 coordinate 542,134, forward strand.
TGGCGCGTGCCCACCACAGCCCTACCCCATGCTGCTCCCATGCCTTCAGGAAAATGTTCTGGAGGAGAGGGTGGCTTTCTTCTCTGAGCACCACCCAGAGAAGCCCCCTGTCCCTTGCCTCTCTGCCGCTGGCACAAAGCCCAGGCATGCGGTGCCCAGCCGGGAGCACAGAGCCTCCGGTCTCCAGCTCTGATGGAGGCTCCTGAGCCAAAACTCAACAGCTTCTCATGGCTAGAGGGGTGTTTCCCTGCTAAAACTTGGTTCCTCCAAGGCATAATCACAAAAAGCCATTGTAAAAGGCAGGAGGGTGGTTGCGCTGCTCAGAGCAATGCCATGGAGTAGGGGCAGCTCCAGGCAGTTTCGGGATCTTTGGACCAAGGCAAGATGAACGTGACTGTTTTTAGCTCCGTACAGATGAAAGGCTGTTCCTTGCTGTGAAGAACAGCAAAGGAGATGCAACGCGACCCAGCAGCGGTAGCCGGGTCATTGTGGGTTAATGGCAGGCACTTACTGGCATCTGACCCCATGAATTCCCAATTTTCTCCATTCATGGGTTTCTCTTCCCCCTGACATGAAGGTGGAAGCTCTAGGCTGGAGCTGGCCCCGCTGCCACGAGGGGGCTCTGCTCCGCCAGCAAAGCAGAGACGAGTTTCACTCCAGCACCAGCGGTAGTTTATCCATCCCCATCAAAATCAACGATTCATCATTTCAGGCAGGAGCAGGATCTTCAGGCTTGGGTTTTTCTGGGGTGTGTGTATGCTTTGAGAGGTCACACAGCTCTTGCACCACTGTCGGCTCTGACACACAGGAGAGAGGGGCTGGCTGCTATCTTACCTGCCCGTGGCCTCCTTTGAGGACGATCTGGAGATGGCTCGTCCCTCCCCACTCACACATCTGCCTGGCACTTTACTGCCTGTCACGGTGCTTGTCCCCAGGCAGCGCCTTTTGACTGAGCTTTCTGAGTAGAGTAGTATGTAGGAGCTGCTCCCACAGGCTGGATGAATTCTCCTTTCTCCCCCCAAAATACTTAATAAAATGAAATCTGGCACAAGAAGACAAATATCTAGGATGTTTTTAAAATATTATGTCTACCTATTTTTACTGTAAATGGAATTTCAGGACTTTCAGGAAGTCTTTGCAGGGCAAGGACTCGGCAGAGCTCACCTGCCCAGTTTAGCTCTCACAATTTTGAGTCACACCTGAAAGAGTTTTGCATTAACTCTGTGGACAGGTGAGGCCCCATGCTGCATGGCATAGCAGTGCTGCTCATGGCTCGACTGTCTGGTGCCAGCACTTACCTGTGACTCCCTATCCCTGGGCTGGGGGTAACCAGTGCCCCTGGAGACCCATAGACTCTGGCGGGGCACTGGGAACTCTTGGGACGGTTCTTCGCTGCCACGCTCACTCCTCCTCCCAACTTCACCCAGGTAAAGCACTGAAATGCCACAAATGTGTCGCATCCAACGAGAACGACTGCAACAAGCAGGGATCCCACAGCTGCCCCCAGTTCGCCGACGCCTGCTCCACCATCACTGCACCCAGTGAGTCCCTTGGATGGAGGGCTGGGGTGCTGGGGGGCACTGGGAGGGAGCGAGGTGGGACCGCAGGGTCTTAGCAGGGGAACCGGAGGGCGAGGAGAAGCAGGGGACCTGCCGAGGCGGAGCAGGAGATGGCTTCGTCTTGCGGGCAGGAGAAAGGTCCTTTTCTTCCTCATCCGTACCGCAATGTGCTGGGACTCAGGTCTGCTTTCTCCTCTCCCAGCGACACCCCGGGTTCCTGGGAGTGCCTGACGCCCCGTGTTCCGTTGCCTTTCCTTGCAGACAGCGTCATTAAGTCCTGCTCCTACAAGTCCTTCTGTGACCAGGGGCGCCGCGGCTCCGGCGGGGCCACCGTGCGATGCTGCTTCAGCGACGATTGCAACGGGCCGGCGCGGGGCTCCCGGAATGGCGTGGGGGTCACCGCGCCCGCCCTGCCCAGCCTGCTGGCCACCGCGCTGGCCGGGCCGCTGCTGCTGGGCTGGCTCTGAGGGCTCCGGCGGAGCGGCCGTAGCTGCTCGCTGCTCTAGCCTAGGGACGCGGGCGGGGGTGTTCTCTGTGGGAGGGGTCGCATCGCCGCCAGTCCAATAAATGCTGCCGTTGAGAACCGTGTTCGCAGCTTCTCATTGACAGGGAAACCAAAAGCGCGAGAGAACGCACCGAATCAAACTGGTTTGGCTGCTGGTGTCATCCCGGAGGGCTTTGCCAGGCAGAGCCCGGGGTCCCAGCGCAGATTCCCTCCCTCCCCGTTGCTCCAACAGAAGTGCTTTTGCGCTGCTATCTGCAACTTGAGTCTCGGCTGTGGAGAGCGGTTTCTTTCCTCCTGTAGCTGCGAAGACATGAGCGAGATGTGAGGCTGCTCTGTGGTCTTGGGCTGCAGGTGGTGCCACAGCTCAAAGCTCTGCTAGAAAGACTCCCAGGAGTGCTCGGTGAGGCTTGGTTTTGCAAGGCAGAATGGTAAAAGGGAGTGAACAGACTGATGAGAACAGAAAGGGGAATGAGGAAGGGAGTGAAGGATGCCTGGGACCATGAGAATTTGACTGCAAGAACTACAGTGCAAGGCAAGCAGCAAACAGCAGCCGTCTGCTGGAGTCTGCCCCAGTCAGCACATGAGGAAAAGGGGAACAGTTACTGAAACTGAAAAGAGCAAGTTTGAACAGAAGAAAAGAAGTAATTCAGCACGTGCGGGTGCAGCCGTGGAACTCACAGCAGGAGGATGCTGCTGGAACAGAGATCTCGGTGAGTGCTGCAGGGTGAGAGCATCAGAAGTCCGGCAGAACATGAATACAGAGTCTTGCGAGGGTTAGCATAAGCCAAGAGGGTGCCGGGGATGCTACCACTAGACGGGAGCATCTGGAAAGCAGATTATTCCCTGTCTGCTGTGGATCCTTCCCCAAGGCACACGATGGGTGTTCTCCTGCGGGGGGCTGTGTGTGCTGGTGTGTGCTCCAAAGGCCCTGGGGTAAAGACGTGCCCTGCCCCGGGCTTCCCTCACGCTCCTTCGTCTGCTAATGGCGTGTCTCAGTGAGTTCCAGGGGCTGCTTGTATCCCCAGACAGGTTACAGCAGAAAAACACATTGGAAAACCCAGAACTGCCAGGTTCTCCTGATGGAGAGCAGCCGGTGACTCGTTGCCGTGTGACCGTGCACAGAACTTAGCGCTGCCCCAGGCTCCGGCGGGTCACAAGGGCTGCAAGAGATGCCTCGCTATAAAAATACTCCGTGGAACAGTTTAGTCCTTGCGAAGGGTGAGATGGGGAGAGGGACAGGCAGCGGGGGCAGGGCAGGACTCGAGATCTCCAGGATGCCGGGAGCAGGCAGCGCAGCCAGAAGCGGGAAGGAGAGGACTCGCATGGGACGGACAGAGGTTGTGGGTGTCCGTGAGTCTTCCGCGCACTCTCGGCAGCGGCAGCACCGGGATCGGTTTCACCCGCGCCGGGAGAAAGTGCTTCGGGGCCAGATGGAGCTTCGGAGAGAAAGTGGGGGCTTCCCCTGGGCGGCACGGAGGGGCAGCGGGTGTTTCCTGCTCCCCAAATCCACCCTGAACTCACTCCGGCAGCAGCTTTCCCAAGGGATGCTTTTGCAGGAACCGTGAGCCGAACGGGGCGGCTCATCTCCATCAGTGAGCACCAGCCTCTAGCACATACTGAGCGGTTTTGTGTCAGGTTTGGGGGGATTCACTGGCAAGGCGCCGAGCCTGAGACTGGGCGGCCCTGGGGGACCCCAAAACGCAGGGGCTGAGACTGGCACTGGGCTTGGTCCCATCCTTCCCGGCGGCGGAGCCCCCGCGGCGGCGGCCCGGGGCCACGGCAGGTGCGCGGGTCGGACACGGACGGAGAGCGATGGCACGGATGGGTGCACACCGACCCCCCGCCCCGCGGAGCCGCCCGGCGCCCCGCACTCACATCCGGGGCCGGGTTTGCTAATGACCGACGTAATTAACCCGGAAAGAAGCTACGCCGGAGCCAGGGGCACACCTCCTCCGCCGCTCGCCCGTCCTCCTCCCACCGCCGCCCGGCGTGCGCAGCGCCCGCAGCCCCGGCTCGGCCACTGGCTCCCGCCGGCCCCCGGCCACTCCGCCGGCCATGCGCGGGGCGCGCAGCCCAGGGACGCCGNGGAGCCCGCGGGGCGGGCTGGGAGCCCTCGCGGTCTTGTCCCCATCCTCCCTCTGGCCCCGTCCCCCGACTCCCCGGGCTTCCCGGGCTGCGGCGTCGGAGCGGCGTCCGTGCCCCCACGGCTCCAGGAGCGGGTGGGGAGACGGCCCCAGAGCTGGTCCCCCCGTCCCTGGCGGAGACTCTGGTCCCTGCAGCTGGAGCATCCGTGCCCGGCTGGGATCGAGCCCTCACCGTGCGAGCGACTTCTGTTCAACGGTTCCTGCAGCGAGGGGTCGGGGGCAGGGGAGCGGGAGGCAGCGAGGGGAGCTCCGCCGGGACCCCTGGGGATGCTGCAGGCACCATCCCCGCCGAGAGTCTGTGGTGTTGGAGGCAAGTGTGTGGCGGGTATCGGGGACTTGCAGCTATTCAGTGTGTTCTCCGACTCTTTGTGGCCAGATGAAGAGCTGTATCCAGCGTTCTCCCAACTGGTTAATAGTTTCACTGAGGCAAATATCTGGAATTAGTAGGACCGAGTTGCTGGGCGCTGCCTACCCCGTCTGTCTCGTGGGTCGGAACAGACGTCGCAGCGTGAGCTCCGGGAGCTCCTCTGCAAGAGCAGGTAAGAGGAAGTGGTGCTGCAGCCTCTGTGGCTCAGCTGCCTGGGGCACTGGGCATGGCAGGTCCCAGCCCTCCTGGAATGGGGGCGCATCCTGCATCCCAGCCAGCACCAGGGCAGCTCAGGCAGACAGGTGTGAGAGAGGAGGACGATGCTGTGGCTGCCCACAGGTGCAATAGGTGCTGTGGAGAGACGTGGCAAGGAGATGCCTCTGGCAGCACAGTTGTGATGCTCCAAATGTCGGGTCTCCCGTTGCCTTGCGTTTTTCCACTGCGCAGTGTTCCTGGGTCTCTCTTGTGGCTGTGGATCTGCTGGGACAGAGCAGGGCACAGGCAGCTGTGAGAGTGCAGTGGCATCCTGAGGTGCTTCCTGGAAAGTCTGCCTGTGTGGCTGCACACAAGGCCTCTGGGCCATGGCTGCAGAGGGGACTAGGGTGCTGCATGGACGGTGCCCTTCACCTCCTGCCTCTCCCTGGGAAGCACTTCCCTTTTTCTCAGGAGGCAGGCGAGGGGGTGGTTCTGCTGTAAATCTGTAGCCCAATTGCTTGCGATGTCATTCACTGAGTCAGGAAATGGGTGTCTCTTTTGGTGGAATATTGTTACTGAAAAAGCTGGAAAGTAAGTTCCTTCAGAGGTGGGAAAGAATCCTGGAAGTCTCTGATGTGCTTCACTAGAAAACGGAGTATTTTCTGGTCTTCCTGGACTTCCTGAGTAGGGTGGTCCACACATGTTGGCACAGCTGGAGATGCTACTTTTATCCTTTTCCTATGGAAAAGTGCAGTTCTTGGTGGCTCCAAAGAGACCATTTGTGTCCTGTGGGCAGTGGGATGTGAGGGGACAGGAATCTGGCTGACTTGGTGCAGAGTGTGGGGCAATCCCAATCTCCTCTACCCAGAGGTTTGTGCGTACCCAGGTGCAGCCTGAGGTCAGTGTGCACAGAGGGCTGAGCTGGTTTGTGATCTCCCAGATGAGCCTGTGGTTAATGAAGGATGGTGGTGGTGGCACATAGGGGGTTCCAAGAGGTGTCCCATGGGGCTGGGGGTTAGTCTCTGTGCTGCCTGTGACACACTCTTGCTTCTTCCTCATCCCTCTCCTGTGCAGAAATCTCTGGACTTTTGTTATAAGGAGAAGGAAGAGGGAGTTTTTGAGGCTTGGTCTGAATGTGTTGGTGTAGTTGCAGGCACCTGGGGATTGGCTTTCCGCGTGCTTCCCCGCCACAAAAATAACCCCACAAAAGCAGTGAGACGTGAAGCGCCCACAGAAACCCTCGTGCCAGGGTACCATTGTTGGTCTAAAACAACCTCTTCCCCTGCAGCAGCATGGTTCCCCATGAGCCAAACCCCAGCACCCATCTCTGAAATGTTGGTGATAAACTGAGATCCTGACAGCAGGTTGGCTTGTTTTCTGCCTCCTCTACCTTTGCAGCTGCACCCTAGCTCTTGCACAACCTTTGCCTCCCTGGGCCCCACTCCACTGCAGCTCAAAAATAGTATTTCCTCCTTTTCTGCATGAGATCTTTTATTTGTGTAGCTCTACTTCTGGCACCTGCGCGATCACCCCTCTCCTGCCAGACAAACCACACTGGGTTCACTCACATCCTTTGGGGACCGGCTGCCCTCGTCCCTACCCTCCACCCTGTGCCATGGGAAAGGGGCTCTGCCCGGGCAGTGGGACGTGTCCTGCCCACCCGTGCCTCTCAGTGCTGTTTCTGCTCCCCACCCAGGGCTGGAAGTGACGATGGTGTTCCCACTGCGGCCGAGGAGGCCTTGAAGGAGACCTGGCTGGGGGGCAGCGCTGGGCAGGGTCCATGCCCGTGGCAGACCTGGGGACACAGCATGGCCCTGCTGTGATGGGTCTTTGTTTCCCCTGCTGACTCGACATCCTGGCTGCACAGATTTTCTGCTGGAGTTGCAGATTGTGCCCCATTTCCTGGGAGTGTGTTCAAGCTCTCTCTAGCACACTGCTTTGGGATTATTTTTCGCCACAGTTCTCAGGGATCTGGTGTCTCATGTCAGCTCCTTTGTGGCTACTTTGTCCTCTCTCATGGGGTTTGGTGGCTCTTGTGGCTGGGAGTGATGGGTCGGTAAGTTGTCTCTTCCATCTCCCTCTGGAGAGCTCGGATATGGCTGCGTGACTGCGCTGGCATCCCAGCACATCTGGCTGGAATGGGTTGGGATGGCCATGGATGCAGGAGCAACTCCCCGAGGAGCTGGGACTGTGTTAGCAGACCATCCACCTCTCCCTGCCTGTCCTCACTCCACAGTGTGATGCCAGAAAGAGCCCGGCATGCCGTACCTGGATCGACAGAACCGTATCTGCGGGTTCCTGGACATTGAAGAAAATGAGACCTGTGGCAAATTTCTGCGGAGGTATTTCATCCTGGACACCCAGGCCAACCACCTCCTGTGGTACATGGACAATCCTCAGGTAGGTGCATGTGCTGGGCAAGTCTGTGAAGTTGTCAGAGAGTCTGTAGGCACATCCCAGCCTCCCTGGTGGAGGCGTCTCCTCTGGGTCCCCAGAGGTCACTCCCTGCTGTGTCCTGTGTCTGAGCATGGCTGTTACCAGGCTTCAGCCCCTCTGTGACCTCTGTGGTTTCCAGGACTGTCCCAAGGAGCACAGCAGGGCTGGTCCCACTGCTGAGGGGTCTGAGCTGAACCAGGTGCATGAAAAGGAAGTGGCTGAGGGTGGCAGCTGCTGCCTGACCCCAAGGGCAAAAATGACAGCCTGGTTTGCCTCTGCCATCTTCTCCCTGTCATTTACCTCCCATTGCTCATTCCGTGTGTTGCAGAACCTGGCCATTGGAGCAGGCGCTGTCGGATCTCTGCAGCTGACCTATATCTCCAAGGTGATGTTGGGGTGGGGCAGAGGGAAGGCGAATGCTCCCTGTTTTCCCCTTATCCTTGCGGCATTCCCAGGAGAGGTGATGGCTGGCCCTGGAAGCACCCAAGGGCAGGTCCTGGTCCTGCCTGAGCTTGTGACCATCTCCCTGGGATGAAGCCTGAGTGGCGCTGTGGGAAGCAGGGAGTGACCCCACAGCATGGGGATCCCAGCACTGAGACCGTGGTCACCTTCAGCAGTGGACCAGTGCAGGATGGGGTGCAAGGTCAGGTTGCAGGAGGAAGAGGAACTGCACTGCTGTGAGGAAGGACACAGGGTGGCCAGGACTGAGTGGGGACAGGAGCGTGGTGTCGGCGTGAGCTGGACAGAGAGCTGGCAATTGGCTGAGCAGTGCATCAGGAGCTCTTCCCTGTGGCCAGAGGACAGTGCCCTGAAGGATGAGACCTTGTGGAAACTCTCTTTTGCATGTCTTAAGGGTGTTATCCGGTCTCCATTGGAAGGCAGGAATAGTGCAATAAGCAACAACTGTTGCAGGGCCAGTGGCTGAGACAGTGGAGCTGTGGCTGCGAGTGTGGAGAGTGGAGCTGCTACCATCCTCCTCCTGCAAGCGGCCCCTCAGCTGTTGTGGGGGGAGTGGGGGGCTTGTGGCTGCCACGCCAGGCTCAGCTTGGCTTTATCCTGGAGCTGGATAAAGAATTGGACAGATCTTTCTGTTCCTGCTGAATCATGATTTATAAATTAAGCACAGATGAAGCAATGCTTGGAGGCTGAGCCTTCCGCATTTTGGAAAGAGCTCACTTACAAATTATATAGGTTTTAGATTAAATGAAAATTGCTGCAGGACAGCATTTGGTCACAATCTGCAGGGTTGAATTCTGTCAGTGGCTAGAACTACCAACTGTAAATACACCAGAAAAATGGAGGTTTGCTTGAGAAAACATATTTAAAGCATTACGGACTGGCTTTGAAGGAGGAGGACTGTCAGGATAAATACTCCATGAATGCTGTTCTTGGAGCCCCAAAGAATATTATTCTTATATAAATGATTCCTACTTTTTAGGGGAAAACCACCACTATTTTCCCTCAATTTTCTTAATTGTTGATGAGAGTGACTGTGTTAATCTGGAAGAACTCATGTTTTCAGATCCTTTGAAAGCTTTCCTGCCCTCTGCTGTGCAGCTCAGCCAGTGCCTGAGGGGATGTTGGGGATGAAAGTCCTGGCTCCATGCTGACCTTCCCCTGGGACCCAGCACCCTCTGCTGCGTGTGGTGGCGTTGCTCTGACACGGGCCAGTTCCCATCAGCTGGCACAGCTGTGCTGTAGCTCATGTTGTTCTCATGGGCTGGGGGTCCTGCTCAGGAGTCCTGTCTGGCATGGCAGAGCCCAGGCAGGGAGCAGGGTGGGTGGATGGAAACTTCCAGCTCTTGTGCCCACCATTTGCACGTACTGTTATCTCTATCTTTTTTCCCTTATTTGCTCTGTCACAGGTTAGCATTGCCACCCCAAAACAGAAGCCTAAAACTCCATTCTGCTTTGGTGAGTGAGTGGGATCTTGGTGGGGTCTGTGGGTGGACACCCTGCCACAGGAGGCTGCAGCATGGGCGCCTGCCCCATGAATCCTTCCGGCTGCTGCCGACTCTCCTTGTCCTTCCCTTCTCTGGCAGTTATCAACGCTCTATCCCAGCGCTATTTCTTGCAAGCCAGTGACCAAAAGGACCTGCAGGACTGGGTGGAAGCGCTGAATAGGGCCAGTAAGATCACGGTAGGTTACTTAATGCTCTTCTCAGTTGTTCCCTCCACCATCCCCAAAGATCCTTCTGGCTGGGGCTTACTCGTGTATCTTCCTCTGCCCTCCCAGCCCAGCTGTGGGGGACAGCAGCTGTGCCCCAGGAAGGTCCTGTTGGAGCCGTCCACATCCCTTCCTGCTCCAGGCTCTCTTCCTCCTGTTGCTCCTGCTGGCTGGGATCTAGCCCAGCCAGCTTCTCACTGTGGCTGTCAAAGGGTGGCTTTTTTGTGCTTCAATAACTTATTCAATTTTTATTCTTCCTGGAATGCTGGGTCTTGTGATGAGGCGCAGCAAATGCCCTGCACTGTGGGGCATGGCAAGGCAGGCTGCCTGCATCCAGAGGGGTTCATCTGCCATCTCCTCTCATTTACTGGTGTGTTCATGGAGCCGTGAATTAATGGTCACTGACCCAGTACCTCACAGAGTCTGTGCTCTGCAGCTGCCCGGAGCTCCAGGCAATGAGGGATGTCCTGCGCTCCCTCCCTGTGCGGTGGCACCAGGAGCCCTGCCCACAGGCTGGGGGTGATGCTCAGCTGGCAGTGCCTACACTGGGGGCTTGGGGTTGGGAACTCCAGGGTGGCTTCTGCCTGGATGGGGGTCCCTGTGAAAGGGTTGGGGGCTTTTGCTGAACTGCTGTGAGCAGCAGGGCCGGTGCTTAATGTGAGTAGAGTTTACCAGATCAGGAGCTGATGCATGTTGTTTATGGTATGTAAACTAAATGTAAGGAAAAATCACATAAACAGTTTAAGATTGGGGCCTATCAAATGAGTTTTTTCTCTGAAATCCCTGGAGTGCCATGTTGTAGTCTCTGTAGGAAACTCATCTGCAAGACCAGACCTAGCTTGTATTTCTTTCTCTGCAAATACATTAAGTGTGACAACTTCTGCGCCTGCAGCCACCAGAATGTTCTGGCTCGTGCCCTCTCTTTCTGGCTGATGTTGGCCACAAACTCCCCCTCCAGAGCTGGGCAGAGCTGTAGCCAGAACCTGCCTGGGCTCTGTGTCTGGATGTATCATCAGCACAGTTTCCTCTGGGGTCTCTACCTCTGGGTAGCCTGCGGAGCAGGGGGAGTCTGCCAGGTTGGCAAGGGTGGGAGCTGGGCTGACAGGAGAATGAGATGCATCTTCTGCTTCTGCAAGGAACCGTGGTGATTTCCATAGCCTGATTTTGGCCAGCCCTTCCTGGCTCTGGCTGCGTCCCAGCTGGCCAACCGGCTCATCCAGCCCCGCAGGGAGGAGTTGTCACAGGCTGGCTGGGAAACCCAGGGCTCCTGGGATGTGGGTGACACTGCCACTCTGCCTTGCTCTGCAGGGAAGGCAAGAGGCTGGGTTGGCATTGCGGGAGTTGAAGTGCAGGCTTGGGAAGGGAAACTTGGAAACTCACCTTTCTGTCCAGAGTCACGTGCCAGAGGGAAGGAGCTGGGAAGCAAAAGGGAAGGATGACAGTGCTGGGAGCTGGGTTCCTGCAGCACAGCATTTGCCCAGGGGTGCGGGGCTGCTCGCAGTGGGGCCACAGCCAGCACTGGGGTCACGGCAGCGCCTGGCTGTCGCTGCGGCCACACGGCTCAGCCTCGTTAGCCAGACTCATCTCCTCATTAAGCCTGACTGGAAGTGGAGCGGCGACAATTAAAGGAGCAAGTGTTCCACAAACTCACTGAGCTGCGGAGGTGAATCACAGGCGCCTGTGAGGTGATGCTTAATCACTGAGCACCTCTCATCTCTCCTCTGGGTGTCTCCTGCCACCCAGGGGTTCCACACCCTGCCTACCTGGGATGCTTGTTCAGGAGTTATTTTTTAAAGGGATGTTGCTGCATTAGACAGAGATGAGGTGCCCAGTGCAGGTGTGGGGCTGCCCAGCATGGTCACCCTGTACCCCTCATCCCTTCCTTTCTCCCGCAGGTGCCAAAGGGTGGCAGCGTCCCACTGGCCACAGAAATCACAAAGCCTCCAGTGGTGCCCCAGGCCCAGGAGAGGAAGCCCCAGGTGGCCTACAAAACTGAGATCGTTGCGGGGGTAGTGGTCCACACACCCATCTCCATCAACCAGGTGAGCTGGTTTGCACTTCTGTTTCTGGAAACCAGCATGCCTGCGAACTCTTCCCCCTGCAGGTATAAATGGCTGCTCTGAGCACCCTGTAGCACCTCTGCTTTGTCTCGCTCTGAAGTGTGATGAGACGAAGGGTGTGAGGAGGAGGAGGAGGTCACGAGTCTGCTTGGCTTCCTGGCCATCACCATCCACCCACATGTCCTGGGTCCAAATCCCCTCTTGAGGTACCCAGGGTAGAGGAACCTTGTGTCTGGTGCCCCCACCACAGCAGCAAGAGGAGCTGTCCTGGGGGTGGTGGCTGGCACCTCTTGCTGTGGCTCTGCATCCCCTTCCCTGGCACGCAGCTGGGTGTGCATGTGGCCGTCAGCGCCTGCCGCCTTTGGGCACTTGTCCAGCACTGGGTCTTACTTCAACTCTTGTCAGTGGCAATACTAAAAATACAACAGAGAATTAGATCATTGCAGCAGTTTCTGCTGGTGGGTGCTTTTAACACTTCCCTGGCTGCAGGGTTCAGCAGAATGCAGAGGTGTGCAGAGGGTTCTGGGGTGCAGAGGGGTTTTTTGGAAGTGGTGCATCAGCTGCCAGAATATTTCCATGCTCTTGCTGCTTCCCCCGTGTGAAATGGCCATTCCTCTGCTGCAACTTCCTGGGCGTGTCCGTGGTTTCCTGGCTGTGCCCTGGCCAGCCAGTGCTGCTCCAGGACTGCAGTGGGGAGTCCCACGCTCTGGCCGCATCCCCAGAATGGCCAGCAGCATCACCCGAGCTCCTGGGCGTGTGACACTCCCTGTTGCAAGAGTGTCTCACCTCTGGCTTTGGACTTCTGTAGTGCCCGGCAGAGCTGGTGCAGCCCTGGGCAAGGGGCACTGGTGGCATCCCCATCCTGGCCATGCTGTGGCACAGCTTCACTGCTCTCCTGAGGGGCTGGGCAGCACTTTGAGGCCAGACAAAAAGGCGTTTGTCTGTCCTGGGGATGCCGAAGCAGATCTGGAAGGCGCTGAAAGGTGCAGGGCGGGCAGGCTGCCATCATAACCACACCGGCAGGCGCTCTGCTACGGGGCCATATAAGGCTGGCAGCGGGCAGGGCCACCCTGCTGCCGTGGCAATGCTCAAACCTCAGCTGAGTGGGAGGAAGGGGTTGGAGGGATGGGGAAGGAGCTGAGTGCAGCAGGTGTTTCATCTCAACCATCCTCTGCGCTGCTGTGGGGGAAGGGAGGGCACTGCTGGGGTGATGCTGGAAGTGGGGCAGGTTCTGACCCTTGAGGTGCACTGGGATGTGCTCAGGGGGAGCCAGGGGTGGGTGCTTGCCACATGGCCATGACCATGGCCCCATTGTGCTCACAGCACTGAGCACTGCACTTGTGGAGGAACAGCTTAGGGCCAGAGGACGCACAACTTCTCTTCCTGAACTCCAAACACCTGAGTAACTTTGGGAGAATTTGGCTCTGAAAATGAGAAGCAGAGACTTTATGGCCTTTCTGAGCAATTTATTCCCGTGGCACATTGCCTTGTCCTGCTGGAAAGCATCCCTTTCTAACTTGTGTTTGTCTGGTGCTTCTTGTTCTCCTCATACCTTTAGTGGTGCAGTCGAGTCACCGCTTGGTGCATGATGAGCCAGGCAGATGAGCTCTATTAACTGCCCTGCTGCAGGGGATTATCTTCAGCCCTCAAATTGCTTTTCTGCAGCCTTTCTGTTTTCTTGTTTTTAACATGTGGTTGCCAAAAGGGTGAACAGTACCAAGGCAGCAACATGGAAAGCTGTGCACAGTGAGAAAACATCAGCTCTGGACTCTGGCTCATTCCCCTGCCCATGTTCAGCACTGCCATTAGCCCTTGGCTCACATGCTTCACTCAGGGCTTGTGTCAGGTGGCTTTTTCCTGCAGCTGGGTGTCCTGCCTTCCAGCAGGGAATTCTCCTCCCTGCTCCCAGTAACTCTGTTCTCTCTGGTCGCAGGATAGTGGGGAGGGCACCGAGGTGGCCGCCCACCCTCTGCTGCGGCGCTCACAGAGCTACATCCCCCCCTCGGCTGCCAAGCCACCCGCTGGGCCCCCCCCGCTCAAGACCGGCTTCTGCGTCAAACAGGGGAACGTGGTGAGTGCTGGGGAGGGCACCGGGGCTGGCTTTGCTCCAGTGACGCTCTGGATGCAGGACCACAACAGAGTGGCAGAGCTGAGCACTGAGCAATTTCCTTCTCTTTTCCAGAGGAAGAGCTGGAAACGGCGGTACTTCGTTCTGGATGAGTTTTCCATCAGTTACTACAAGTGTGAGCAGGTGAGCAGCTCCCCCTGGACCCCAAACAGAGCTCTAGCACCGCTGCTGTGCTGCTGCAGGGGCCTCTGGGGAAGGCATATCCCAGCCCTGGGGCGAGCCAAGTCCATCACCATCTCCTCTTGCCTCTGCAGGACAAGGAGCCCTTGCGTTCAATTCTCTTGAAGGATGTTTGCAAGACCCACGAGTGCCTGGTCAAGTCTGGGTAATGCTCCCACCCATGTTCCCCTGCCGTGGCCCCAGGCTGTGTCAGGCTGGAGCAGCCAGTGGGAGCTTGGGCTGCTCCAGCTGCTGGTGGGAAGCAGCTCTTAAGGTGTTTGCCTTAAACCAGCTCTTGTGGCTGCAGTGTCCTGGGAACAAGTTATTGCAGTAAACACTGATAAAATCAAAGTAACTTAAAGACTTGCAATGAAAAATGACCTGAGAAAACAAACCTCTTCAGCTAAAGTAAAAATATAATGTATTAATGTACCTCTGAACTGCTTATTCCTAATAAGTAATAGCAAGCTGACATTTAAAATGAGCTGGAAATGCAGTGGATTATGGCAGGGAAGGGCAGGTGTTTGCCAGCTGATGGTAAAGCTGGGGTGTTTGTGGCTGAAGCTCTCTGGAGAGCTGGAGCCTTCTCAAAATCCCAATGAGATCCAAGATTTGCCTTCAATACGTTTCTCCCTGTCATTCCAGAGATGTGAATAAATACAGGTGGTTTTCTGTCCACAATGGCTGCTGGGGTGTGACTGTCTCTTTATCACTGTTTCTAGTGACCTCCTGATGCGAGACAACCTCTTTGAAATCATAACAAGCTCCAGGACCTTCTACATCCAGGTGAGCAGCTGAGGCTGGGACAATTTTTGGGCTAGAAAGTTCAACCCTCGAGAAATGGGCTGTTCCCCACAGCCCTTCACCAGTGAACACAAGCAGTTGGGGCTGTAACTTATAGGTGTGAGGGAGAACTGCAGGGGGATTCACTTCTGCCTGGGGATTATTTATAATAGGGGCTGTTTGTGAGAGCAGGAAAAGGCAGAGTTGAGCCTTGGGAATGCCAGGACTGCTGGTGCCTCCACGTGTCTGTCACAGGGCAGGAGGCAGAGCCTCACTGGGGCTGGTGTGTTTGCAGGCAGACAGCCCCGAGGACATGCACAGCTGGATCCAGGCGATCACAGGGGCAGTCCAGGCCCTGAAAACCCGCCCCAGGGTAGGTCATGAACTTTCTGTTTCATATTCAGTGTCAAATGGAGATTATGCCAATGTACAAGATACTCATTTAGTGGATTGTCTAACCAGCCCCACTCTGCTCTGTCCTTGCAGGAGATGTCCTTTGTGAGATCCACCTCCATGGCCAGGCCTGGGGGCTCCTCGGTGCCCTCCCAGCCACGGCCAGCAGCAGAGGAGCGGAGAGCCTTGTGCAGGGCCCCCTCCACTTCCTCCTGGCAGCCCTGGACACCGGTGCCGCAGGTGGAGGGGAAGCGGCCGGCCCTGGGGGAGCTGCCAGCGCCGCTCAGAGACTCAGTGTTCGTGCCGGCCCTCACGGAGTGCGATGGCAGAGCTGCGCCCAGCACGCGCCTGCGGCACCGCTCGGAGCCAGAGCATCTCAAGGAGAAGCCGTTCACCTTTGACCTGGATGATGAAAGTATCCGGACCTCTGATGTCTGACCAGGCACCGAGCTCTACAGGCTGCCTCCCCAGCTGCTGG
Source organism: Dasyornis broadbenti (assembly GCA_013397935.1). Classification (NCBI taxonomy): domain Eukaryota; kingdom Metazoa; phylum Chordata; class Aves; order Passeriformes; family Dasyornithidae; genus Dasyornis; species Dasyornis broadbenti. The sequence goes on from VZRN01003000.1 coordinate 557,508, forward strand.
GGATCCCTGTGGGGCAGTTTGGGGTATGTGAGGTGGTCCCTTCCCTCCACCACAGCCCTTCCCTGTCATGCAGGACCAATCTGGACCCACATCCTGGTGCCCTGCTCTGCAGGGAGCGGGGTCCCTGGCTACTCCTGCCCAGGCTTGGTCTCAGTGGTTCCATGTTTTGGAAGGTGCTTCCGGGCACTGCCAGCACTCACTGGGCAGGGCAGGAGATACTGGGGACCTGTATGAGGGGACATCTTCTGCAACTGCATAATTTCCCCCCAAAACCAGGTCTGGAGGAAGTGGCAGGAGGTCTTGGAGGCATGAGGGGAGTGTGGCCTTTATTGTGTTTGAAAAATGTTTGTCTCCCCTTTGATGTTGTTCAGACTCCCCAGGGCAGAGCTGGGAGACACCAGCCTACAGCTGCCCACACAGGGGACTCACAGCAGCTTCCCCTTACAATGACTTATTGCCTCAGAGACCAGCTCTTCCCACTGCCCACACAAGGGTTTATCAGCAATCTGCTGGCTTTTAATTGTCTTTTTATACCTGTGGCTCCTGTTGAACCCCAGCCCGCGCAGGTGCTCAGCCCCTCCAAAAGCTTTTTGGTACTTCCTGAGCATGAGCCAGGGCAGGCAGCCAGAGTGATGGTGGCTCTCAGGTGGGAGCATCCTCAGGTATGATGTCGGTTTTGCACTGTGCACACCTGGGCACGGGGAGCCGTGCCAGATTGTGAAAGGCTTTTAGCAAAAAGCACTGAAAACCGAGCACCTGATGGAACTGGGCAGACTTGTCCGGCCAACTCACCCGCGGCCTGTCCGAGATGGAAACCAGCAGGAGTTTCTAGAGCAATGTGAATCGTCATTTCCATAACCAAATGAGTTCCTGTAGGTGTGATAAATAGTGTGTAGAAAATCCAGGTGTTCCCTTGGCAGCGAGATCATCTGATACCTTCAACCCAAAAGTGTGTGCAATCCCTGGGTGCCGAGTGAGAACTCGGCTTCCCTTTCACTTCCCTGGCCGTGACATGTCCTCTGCTCTGCAAACTCAGCCTAATGTGTTCCCCAGGAGCAGAACATCTGGTTTGTCCCAGCCCTTTTGGGGCCTCCAGCTGTTTGACAGCTGTGTATCAGCTCTGAGCCTTGATTAGCCCAGCTTAACATGATTCAAATTGTACTTCCCTGCCTCAATCCCCTGTGGAACCAGTGGGGCTGCTTTGGGGCGGGGGCAGTAGAGGTGCCTTCCTGCAGCTGGAGGCAGGAATGGGGTCCCCCAAGTTCAGGGGCAAGAGGGTCTCAAAGGGGATTGTGTGGAGGTGCTGGAGAACACAGAGACCATGAAAATGAGTGGGAATCAATGCAAACGGTACAGGGCAAATGTTAATATTATTTAATTGTAGCAACCTAGATCCTGCTATTCCTTTTTCTGCTCCTTTTTGCTTTATTTGCACTAGAGTTCGAAACCTTTCATTTTTTTAAGGCTGACTTGCTGTTTGGCTTCTAACACTGTTTCAGGAATGTTTTACTAGTTTGGTAAGCCCTTCTGTCAGAGTCACAGCATTTGGTAACAGTGCTCTGACCTCAGTTTTGGAGAGCAGGGAATGCAGAGGGATGATGGTTCCTTTGTACAAGGCCTTGGAACCACAGAGTCCTGAGTATTCCTGGTCCTTGATAATTGCACCGTTTCCTCAGGCCTGGGATGGTAAAGCAGAGGCTTGTTGCACAATTAAGGTTAATTACCCAGGAGCAGAAACTACCAGTGGCTCCAGCAGTGTTGCAACATTCCTCTTGCTCACTCCCACCCTCCTGCATCCCCAGGACAGCGTAAAGGCTGAAGGTGAGGTTCAAACAAGTGTCGAGCTCATCTGGGCTCGAGCTGTCCATGATGCAGGTGATGTTGGAGGGGTAGGGATTTCTCTCCCATTCCAAAGGACTGGGTGGATGCAGCCAGACCTTGCTGGAGCTTTGTGGTTATTTTAAAGCAAACTGGTATGCCCTCAGCTCTGCATTCACCTCCTGGCTCTCAGGCGTGGGACAGACACATGCCCCCAGAGCTGCTCCCTCCTGAAGCGTGTGCTGTGGGGCTTTGCTGGGGGTGCTACAGATCTGGGCAGAGTGGGGGAGAGAGGCCTTTGCTCTGTTCAAATGGACATTCCCACATTGTTCCAGATGTTTCTGCAAGTGCTGGCTGGGGATTTCAAGTGCTCTTAGGGCCAGGGCCCTCGCTCAGGCAATGCTCCATGACTCCCAGGGTATGGGCTACCTGCCTCCCACCCCTGGCCTGTAAATGCTGGAATGCCCTTGCTTGCCTGTGGTTTTAAATAAAGAAGGAAATCCCAATTACTTTCCCAGGCTGTCCATTTGCACTGTATATTTGGGGTAAGGGTTGCCAAGGGGGTTGAATGCTGTCCCCACTAGGGTGGGGGGACAGGGTGCAGCAGTTGGGGAGATCTCAGGACCACCAATGGGTGCTCCCCCAGTGCTCAAGGTGCTGCTGCCCTGCACAAGGGAGAGGCTCTGGCCTGGAGGGGGAGCAGTGCGTGGTGAGGGCAAAGCCATCACAACTCCTGCTCTGTCTGGACTAAGGTTGCAGGTGTTCCTTGGGGAGGAGGGAAGCTGCTGGACCAAGATCCTGCTGTGAGCTGGCACTGACGGGCTGGAGACATGGGAGCTGCTCATGACAGTGGGGTTTTGCACACGGGATTATTTTTTTTTTTCTTTCTGGGTCACTGCAGAATTTTTTGCCCTCCATGGACTTTTCAGCCCTGTTGCTCTGTGGAGGAACGGCATTTTCAGGACAAAGCTGCCCCCCATCCCCCAGGTGAAGCTGCCAAACTCGGATCGCCGGTGACCCAACTGGGATAACACACACCCTCCCCAAAGAGGAGTTGGAGCAATGAGCCACAAACCAAAACCAGAATAGGCAGATTTCCCATCCAGACTGAGCACCAGGTAGCAGGGAGGCCAGAGTAGAAGTATCATAGGCAGAAGGTGGCCAAAGGCAAAGGGCTGGAGGGTCCTCAGCTTGCACATCTCTATATGAGACTGGGAGTGTGTGCTTGCTGTTTTATCTCAAAGGTGACCAGACATTTGCATACGGATTTTGTGTCTGGCTCTGGCTGGGACTTAACTGCAGCTTCCTTTTCCCATTTTTATTCAGCTTGGTAAGTTTTTAGCCTGCAGCTGGCAGGGCTTCCTTTTTTGGGTGTGAGGTTCTTGCACGCTTTGGGTGCTGCAGGCACCCTGTGCTGGAGCCAGAGGGGTGCTGGGCACACAGACAGGAGCTGCCCCTTGGCAGCTCCAGCCCTTTCTCACCTGACTGCTCCCAGATGTTCTTGACAGCTCTGGGCAGAAATGAACCCTGTCATGAATGAGTGACAAGGGCTCCTTTAGAGAGGTCCGAGTTTCCCACCTTCAAGAGCGGGGTAAGTAACATTCTCTAGGGGTAAGTGCAGGTTCTACCAAACCTAATCCAGATTCTCCTGAAGGAGTGAACAGCATGTTAATAATGTAGAATTAGAGCTCGTGGCTTTGCCACCAAGTCTCTGTAAGAAGGGTAACTCAGCCTTAAAGGCTCCAGCCTCAGGCCCCTGGCCAGGTGGCTCATGACCCCAAGGTAACCAGAACTCAGGACTCCGGACTGAGTTACAGTCCGGGCTGGCCAGGGTGCTCGGGGTTAGACCATGACCCCCTGGCCTTCATCCCTGTGTGGCTGTGACTCTACTAATCCCCAAAGTATGTGGAGTCAGCTTCTTCCAGATTTTATTAAGGTTTGTTTGACTCCCTGTGTTTGAAAGGTCTGATTTCTTAAGCTGTCACTATTTGCAGGGGGAAGCCAAATAACTTTAAACAAGCAAAATATATACTGAACAACTTTGTTTCCAAGGCTGGTACAGAGTCGTTATCAAGAGTAACTGTTCTGCACGCTGAGTTACAGTTCTGTAAGTCCACCTTGTGCCAAGCAGAGTCAGGGCTGGTGCTTGGAGCAAGCAGAGGCATCTAGACTCTGCAGCTGGGGCCAGCCCTGCCCCTTCTTCAGTACACGGTACACCAGTTGCTGCCATCGCTGGGCATCAGTCCACCGGTGATCAGCAGAATCAGATCCACAAACCACCAGATGCCCAGGCCCCCCAGCGTCAGCAGCTTCCCCACGGCGGTGCCGGTGTGGCCCAGGCAGAACCGATCCACTCCGAAGCAGCCCAGGAAGAAGGAGTAGAGCAGAGTGGTGATGAAGTAGTGTCCCGTGTACCTACGAGGGAAGATGCGGCGGGGTCAGGGAGTGTCAGCCTTCCCCGCCGGACCAGCCCTGCTCCTGCCCGGGGAGCTCCGTCCAGCGGGTGCGGGGGAGAACAGGGACTCTCCTACTTAACACAGGGCCGGCTGCCACGCAGGAAGCTCCGCGGCTCGGCACACTCGATGCCGTCCAGCGCTCGGCACTGCACCCGCGTGTGATCCACCTCGCCGTGGGCCTGTCCGCCGAACTGCGGCGAGGGCAGCGTTCAGCGATCGGCAGGGCCCGGGGAGCGCCGGCAGCGGGGCCGTCCTCCCGCCCCGCCCTCACCTTCACGCAGCCGTGGCCCAGCTCCTGCTGTGCTGTGGCATTCCCGCCGTGGTCCACCGGCTCCTCGCATTCCACGAACTCATCGGGGCTGCGGGGAAAGACCGGGTGGTGAGGGCGGTTGGGTAGTCGCGCTCCCCACCCCGCACCGGCCCGCCGCTCACAGGTAGGTGCATAAGACGAGCGGCGCCCGCGGATCGCTGTAAGCCCAGGCAGCGGCGGGCGGCCCCGGCGGCAGCTCCCGGGGCTCGGTGTCGTTGCTCGGGAGGCCGCGGCCGTGCAGCAGCAGCAGGTTCCCTAGCAGGAGCACGGCCTGCCCGCATAGCAGCGCGTACCCCACGGGCGGCACCATGGCGGCAACGCCGCCCCGCTCGGCCTCGGGCCGCGCCGCCAGCAGCCAGTGACAGCTCGCCGCCGCCACCGGGGGCGGGGAGAGCCGCTCGCAGCCAGTTAGCGCCAAGGCGGAAGAAGCTGCGGAAGCAGCAGCGAAGGGGCGCGGCGAGAGTGCGCGGCAGCCGAGGAGACGATTGGTTGTCGGGGTGGGCTGTCGGCCAATGGGCGAAGGCGAGGGGCGGAGCGCTGCTGCAGCGCGCGAGCTCTGCGGCGTGCGTCGCCTTCCGCCGCGTGCGGTGCTTTGGTTGCTACTTCCGCCGCTCTGGCTCGGCCGGGGCTCGGGGAGCCCTCGCGCGGATGGGCCCCCTCCGCGCCCCGCGCAGAGCGGACACCCTTAGCATCGGAGAAGGGCTGTCGGGAGTCTATGTTGCCGGTAACGGGCAGCGGGGCGGCTCAGCGGCCACATTAGCGATTGATTACGTCCGGGCCGGCCGTTATGCTGCGCGGCTCCCACCAGTGTCACCCCGCCCTGTGGGAATGGGACGCAGCCTAGATTCGGGTGCATTTGTGCTCTTTTCCGTAGTAAATTGACTCCACTGAGCCATTCCGCGGGTCTGCCCTTTGTGTCGATTTAAGGGAGAATCGATCCTATTGCAGCCGTAGGAGGGACAAAATGCCTGTAAATCTCAATGTCAGGAAATCCCACTGCAATTGGTTTTCTCACTGTGCTTTATTCTAGTCACAAAGTCCGTTCTGGAGCCAGCAAACAGCCCTAATCCTGTACTCGGCTCCGAGGTCTCACTTGTGGCTTCAGACGCTGCAAACCTCCAGGATTTATTGGTTGGTATTACCTGGTTCTTCTCCCAGAGTAGTACCTGCTTATGTGGGTGTCCCAGGTGTGTTCCACCTGGATGAACAGATGAGCAGGGATTTGATTTGACCGGAGCTGTGTACTCAGAAGCTGCCCCAGCTGTCCCAGCGGTCACGTGTCTGGAGCCTTGAGGTGTATTTACAGTTCTTTGTGTCACAGGGATGCAGTAGTGGTGCTGAGTAACAGGAGAAGCCGAGCTAGATGGATGTGTCTCTTGTTTGAGCCTGGGAAGCTCATGCCCCTCAGGCAGGAACCACAGGATGATTCATGTTTGTGCATTATTTGTACAGTGTACAGAGGAATCCATATGTGATCCATGCTGTTTTCATAATCCATAAGGAGCCTTCTGTGTTTCGGGTAATGCCCAAGCACAGGATATTTATTCCCTGATTCAAGAGCTGTGTGCAGCTTCTGTAGGGAATGGAGATGGATAACATCAATATTGTGTTTGTCTGGGCTCTTTTATGCTGCATATTGTGCTGCTTTGCCATTACTTGCTCATAATGTGATGGATCTGTCATTTGTTTGTTCCTAATTTTTCTGGAGGATGATGCAGAGCTCTGAGGATGCCCTGACAGGTTGTCCATGGGCCTCTAGTGGAGCAGGACAATATGCCTGGTGCTTGCAGCGGAGGGCAAAACCTGTGACGCCTTCTCATTCTGGGGAGTTTCTTGTGCTCACCTGTACCTGTGGTATTGCCCAGTCAGGGGCTGATATGATGTGTTCTCATGTGCTTCCAACATATTATGAAAAGGTTCTTCCCCTAGAGGGTAGTCAGGCACTGGAACAGGCTCCCGAGGGAAAGGTCACAGCCCCAAGGCTGCCAGACCTCAAGGAGGGTTTGGACAAGGCTCTCGGGCACAGGATAGGATTGTTGGGGATCTGTGCAGGGCCGCAGCTGGATTGGATGATCCCTGTGGGCCCTTTCCAGCTCAGGATATTCTGTGGTTCTGTGCTTCCAATGTGCAGTGCAGTTTTTTGGCAGGAAAGGCCAGCAGAGCCAGTGGCTGCAGTCTGCGCCGACACCGGTTCCCTTTGCAGGCGTTTGCTTCGGGACCCCATCACTTTTCAGACCTGGTTGTTTTTAATCCAAGAAAGCACTGGAAAGGTTGAGGGTCTTCCCACCCCCGTCCGGGCGTCCCCGAGGCTGTGCCAGGGCCGAGTCCCGGGGCCGGGGCCGGAGCCGTGCCGTGGCGGCCGGGTCCGGGGCGGGCGGTCGAGCGGCTCCGCCCCGGGGCGGTGCAGCGCAGGCCGCGGCCCGGCTCCATAAGGCCGCGGGGCCGCCGACTGGACCCAGCACCCTACGGGAGGGGCGATGTGGGTAGGGAGTGCCATGGCCCGGGCCCGGAGCTGCTTCTGCCGCCTTCTCCTCTTCCTCCTCTTCTTCTTGCCGTCGCCGGCCGCGCCCGGGCAGCCCGCGGGTGAGTGCGCGGGGCTGGGCCGGGCCTGCCGCCCGCACCCTCCTCGGCCCCCAGTTCCCTTGCCCGGACAGCGCCGTTCTATCTCCCCCTCCCCTCCGGAGGGTCGGGCCCCCCTTTGCCACCCCTCCCCAGGGTCATCTGGGGAGGGTCTGGCAGCCGCTTCCCCTCTCCTGCCCTCGAGGGGTGGCAGGTGGGACAGAGATCACCCCATGCCTTGGCCAGAGCGGAGTGTCCTGCCCGCTCTCCGCGTGTGCCCCGCGGTGACTCCAAGGGCGGGGGGGCGGTGCTTCCCGGGGGGTCGGTGGTGTCAGCAGGAGGGTCTGTGGCTGGCAGCACCACCTGTACCCTGCCCAGCATCCCCTGTGCCAACGTGCTCCTGGTCAGGGATGCTGTGGAGGACCCGGCAGGACAGCGGGGGTCCATTGTCTGGACGCTGGAACTCCAGATGAGGAGGTGATCCTAGCAGTGACCTCGGCTCCTCTCACACCTGCCCGAGTTTGCAGGTGTCCCGCGAGCGCAGGCTCTTTGCTTCTCAACCCTCCCGTGTCAGGTACGGCCGTGCACTTGTTGGGAGCTCTGCCAGGCTCTTAGGGAGCGGGAGGCAAAGCACCCCGGCAGAGCCTGTAGAGGTGCAGGGCTGCCTTGTCAGTGCAGGTGGCCTTGGCCATTGAGGAGCTTGGGCATCTGAGCCGGGCGTGGGGCAGGACTCTGCAGACTGCTCTCCCCAAGGAGGTGGGGCAGGACGCAGTGCCATTAGTCTGTGTGGCTTTTAAGGAGTTGGTCCTGTACTGTCCATAGGTACTGTTTATGAATTGAGACGGTTCTGTTTACAGGCTCTTACAGTGCTTATTCAAGGCTATACATACATAACAGGCAGAAATGTCTTCTCTGCCGTTGTTTCGTGTCCTGAAGAGACACATGCACTGTCTAAAACTTTTGTGTTTGTCATGTTCTTAAAGTCAGGTCTTCTCAACTGAGGAACATACAGCTTGATACTGATGCTTCATACTGAGGCTTATGTGGTGTGTGCGTCTCCCTGAGGGATTCTGCATTGGAATGTCTTCCTCTCACTTGCTGTGTTGTTGCTGGTGGGTGTGTGAGCCGTGTAAGGTGAGAGCCAGCTGTGAGAGGTGGTGGAGGTAGTGCAGCATATTGGGAGCTGACTGGAGGCTGAGGAGTGAAGTCTGAAACTATGCATCTCTGAGATATGAGGTGCTTGTGCTTCCAGTGTAGTGGTTGGTGTTTTGAGGAATAAGATTTTAGTTCCTACCTGCAGGAAAGAATCACTGGATCTAGTTCCTGATGGTGGATGGTAGTGTTCCTCTCTGCTTTTGGAAGTCTTTGTCCCAGCTAATAATGCCAAACCTGCCATGAAGTATAATGACCCTCCTTTGCCTGAGGTATGAGCATGGAGGAGGGGGGGAGAAACCTCCAACTTTTGAGTTATAATGTAAGTGTTTTTGACACACATAGGGATGTAAGGCAGAAGTGGAGTGTTACCAGAAACTATTAATTGAAAATTCCTGAATGACCATAATCGCATAGTGATGTGTAGCCTTCAGGGATTTGTGTGTGTGGCTTTTCCTCTCCTGTTTGTGTCCATAGGAGCCTTCAGGGTTTGGCTGTATGAATTCAAAAAGAAATTCATAGGCAGACTATTGTGTGCTAGTCGATCTCTTTCTTGATACTTGGTGTCATACACACACTAAGCTGTTCCAGCCAGGCTTGGCCACAATTCTTGAAGTGTCTAAATGCTTGGGTTTGAATTTCTGGGGAGATAACATGTTTGGTTAAGACAATTCTTCTGTTCAGATCACAGAAAACACAGCACTGTCTCACCCATATTGCAACAAATCCAGGACAATCATTCAGCAAAGAGAGGGTTTGTGGTTGTTTCCTCCATGTGAAAAGGAAAGAGAGGAAAGACATTTCTCATGTAGGTAATGTTGCTTCTTGTAGTGCCTTGCTTTTGGAAAAAGGAAGTTTGAACCATGACTTCAGAGTTTCTGCATGTCTTGATCATTATTTCTCAAGCTAAAATTTAAAATAAGGATAAGAATGTGCATTTCAGTTTCCTTTGGTGGCCACATGTAAAGCCAGCAATGTCTCCAAAGAGAAGGTTCCCACGGACTCAGCTGAGTAAGCAGAGCTGACACTCACAGCTGATGAGATGGGGAGGAAGTGAGTGGGCTTTGTGTGCTCAGCTCCTGTCCATAGGCACACTGTTGTGAGTGGAAGGGAGGGATACCAGGGCCAGTGACCCACAGGAGAGATTGCTCATCTTGCTCCAGAGAGCAGCATAGCTTCACCCTGCTTCACCTTGTGAGAAGGTTCCAAGGTGCAGAGGATGTTGTGACAGTACCAGTGGATATGTGTGACAGTCCTTTTTGTGGAACAAGGGGAGCTGTTGTCTTGCAGACAAATCAGGCTTTAGGAAGGACAGAAGGAATGGGGAGAGTCTAGACAGGAAACACTTACAGCATAGGTCTGGATTTCAGCAAGGGGGAGTAAGAATTTTCTAGGAAGTATTTCTGTGGAAGAGCTCCATAACCTGATCAACATCCAACATCCCCAGTGAAATACTGAAAGAAACTACATGAGCTGTTCTGGCCGGGTTTAATGTTACATGAGTATTCCAGGTGCGCAATACGTCGAGTAGACGAATTTGTTTCTCTTGCCATGCTGGTTGGTCATCTCTTCCTGCCTTCTAAAAGCCGCTGGCACAGCAGGAGACCCAGCAGGTCTGAAGACTGAGAGAACGGGAGAGAGAGATGGAAAGGAAAGTCCCAAGGAGCAGTGCCCTGTAGAAGAACAGCTGGCCACATGTTCCCAGGTGTTGTGAAGATGAAGCACTACTAAGGCACTTTTTTGCCTTTGAGGTACGGGAGGAGCTGAAACTACTGGCTCCACAGGAAACATTCCTACATTTAGCAGAAGAATTGTTAGCTTTGTGTTTTGTATAAACCTCTAAACATTTTAAGTGGACTTGGATAATGTTTGCATAGTGAAAGTGAAGGAGGTTTCTGCTTGCAGTAGTTTAAAGAGTAAATCCTACTACAACTGTGACCTTAGTGGAAAAGTCAACTGTACCAAAAAATGCTTTTCCTGATATGTCATTGCTTGGAGAAATCCACCAGCAGTGGTGGTTATGTTGCTTTGAAGGATATATATAAGTAAGCCAGGTCATGGAAGTTTCTCCTCAGACACTGCTTGGCACTCCTTTATGATTCTGAAAATAGGATGTGGAGACTGCAGATTGAGCTGGCAGCTGGTCCTTCCTAGTCAGATGAGACTCAGGCTTCTTAAAGACAGGGATAGCAATCCCAATGATTGGTGCATGAGAGAAGTATCTGTCAGAGAGAAGCAGCTTTGAAAGGATGGTGCAAAGTGTTCTGCTGAGGTGGAAATGATTGTCCATACAAGTATGAGAGGGTGAAAAATGAGAAGCAGGAGCATGCTGACAGGCAAGGAAATGAGTGTCAGAGTAGGTTAAATGACAAGTGAATCAGCTGTGTGCTGTCTGTTTTGAAGGTGAGATTAACCAGTGGAGATCCATAAACACACAAAGCATGTGTGTGTTGGTGTGGGTGAGGCCTCACTGGACTGTTGTGTCCTGTTGTGGGTGCTTTGTTGGGATAGGTATATCTCTGATTGGAGAGTGGAGCCAGAACAGCCTGATAGGAACAGGCAGAGATGTAAGGAACTATTGAATATTCATGTTCCTTAGTTGCAGGAAAGGAGAGGGAAGTATGACAGCACACTGGAAATCTAAAGATTTGGAGCCAGAGAGAAGGGAGTGAATGGTTCACTTCCTTTGGGGATCAGAGGTACAGCTTAGAGCACAACAGGCTGAGCCACTGAAGATCGGGGATGCTTGGTGGAGATGCTCCGTGTGGAACTGGTCCTGCCTGGGGCCCTGATGGGCTGGATGGCTGTGTAATGCTTTTGGACTTCTGGTGAGCAATCCTCTGCCAAAGTGTGGAATGACTGGTGCAGCTGACCTCAGCTATTAATTGTAATCAATTGATGATAACCTCAGTTAAGTTAATGAGTTTGGGTATTAGCTGCTGAGCTGCTCATGTGCTGATGAGCTTGTTTTTATGAAATTATCTTGTTTTGTGGTGTAATAGACCACAGTCTGAACTTTCCTTTTTCTTTTTTTTTTTCCTTCCATTGAAGCATGTATCTTTGACCTTCCTTTGCTGGGCTTGGGAAGGAGTCACAACTCAGGAGGGATGATAATTGAGGGGAAATGTGAGTATAGGTGGATGTAGCTGTGTGCTGTGATTCTGTAACTGAGCCAATGACCAATGGGCATGCCAAGGTATAGCAAGACAGGGAATGCAGTTTGACCTTTGCTGAATGTATATCTTACCTGTCAGGCAGTGATCACCCCAAGAGCTTCCCTCAGTGTCTGGAGAGCCGTTATGGCTGTGATGTGTTCCTATGGTTTTCAAGCTCCCACATGCCATGGAGCATGCATGGAATTCCTTTGGTGGGTTTGGGGTGGAGAGGGGAAGATGATTCACATCTTCCTAGTTGTCTCCAATGCTTCGTAATTAATGACAGCCTTTAATGAGGTGAGATAAATATGGTCATGGATGCAGTTGTGTTTTTCTCTTTGGAAACAAAATCTCACCCAGTGTTCCACCCGGTAATGGGTCATCAGCATGTCACATTCTCAGCAGTGACGTGGTACAGTTCCGACAGCTGCCTTGGCCAGTGGCAGGAAGCACCTGAGGACTAGAAGTTCTGTAACTGCCTGAAAAATTTATTCCAAACTATACCTGGCCTTTGGAGGAGGAAGATGTAGGAGCAGTGTTGTTTTTCTCCTTGGCTGCACTTGTCCCTTTGGTTGGATTTTTGTTGAACTAGTCTGTAGCCTCTTTGAGGGTTTCTGGCAGTGTGTGAAGTGCTGCACAGGGCACTCGGCATGGAAACAGGTTTTTTGGGAAGTGAAGGGCAGTGCCAGGGAGATACCTGCTGAATATTCCCCACCCCCATCACCTCCCAAATTGGGTGAAGGATGGGAAGGAGGGCAGAAAGTGGGGAGAGAACTGTCAGAGTATTCAGAGAATTGAAAATTGGCCTCTTCTAGTGCCGTTGCTCTAAGAGGATCGATCTTCTTGGAGTTGTACTCTTCCCAGAAATCCCTCCCAGTTCTGTTTCATGTGATGATTCACTTCTTTGTCTTCTGCTTCCAAGCAGCTCTTGGGGAAATGTGTCGTATTCCAAGCACTGTGAAGGTTGGCTGTGTGCAGCTGTTTGTGTAACCTGTGCCTCGAGAGCCTCCAGAACCTGGCCCAAGTGTGATATCCCCACTGCCACGGACATGTGGGAATGGCAGTGGGGAGAGAACAAGTGCAGAGCAGTGACCTGCAAGAGCTTGGGTCTGGGTACGAGTGTGTGGTTGGAAATGACAAACGTAGAGAAGTGATAGCTGCGGTATGTGCTTTTGGTGTTTCATTACAGGGAAGGAAGCAGCCCTTCCCTCCCTTGTTTTTGGGCCAGGGAGGTATTGACACTGTGTTTTGTAGCCAGTGAATGTAAGGGGCTGTTTTCAGGAATTTTATCTCTGCTTTTTTAATACCTTTTGTCTACAAACACTGTATTAATAGGAGTTCTGCTGCAGTATGTGCCCTGTGTGATATCCTGAGAAACAGTGAGGCTGTGCCTGTGCTCAGGTGACAGAAATGCCATGTGGCAGACCAGGACAGCGCAGTGGATCTGTGGCCTCCAGACATGGACATGTGTGCTGTGATTGGAGGGAAGCTGGAAGTGATCTAATGGCTTATTCTTTGGGGATAGTGGTGGGAAGAGTGTGGAAGTGGATTTGCTTTTCCCTTGGGATGCCTGTGTGAGTTCTGACCCAAGGTGATGATGATGTGTGTCAGCTTGCCAGGGATGGGAAGAGGAAGTGAAAGCATCTGAAGGAGCCTGAATGTCACTGCAGTCTGGTGTTTTTTGGGGAACCCCTGGCATTTAAAACCTGCATGGGGGCTCCTGCCCTTTTTCCTGGATGGAGCAGGCCTCTCATGCAGGCTTTGAGCTCACAGTGCTGTCTTGCAACTGGAGAAGCCACAGACCCTTTGGAGGTGGAGTGTGAGTTTTGGTGTGTTTAGAGGCGCTGGTTTTAAATGGATGCAGCATCTCAGTCCCACTTGAGAGATTTTGGAGGATCTTGGACACCAAACACTTGCTCACCTGCCCCAGACGTGGTGATGATTTATGGAGACAGATGGCAAGGATAACTGTTCCCTTCCCTCTACCTTTGTTGGGAAGCTCAGACTCCTCTGATGAGCTCATTGATTCCCTTGCCACGACCCTGGAAAACCATTTTTCTGGATACTGCCTGTGATTCAGGTTGACCAACCTCCTGCTTCTGGGTGAGTGGCTCCAAGCCAGGCACCAGTAGATGCCACCACTGATGGGAAAAGTAATTTGCATGCGCAGTTTATTGTTGTTTGCACAGCTGTTATGAAATGGTTGCTTGCAAAAACTGATGTTTTATAAAGGGAGCTTGGACTGTGGACTTACTTGGTTCACGGGATCTGTCTGATGTTGCATATGCAAATAATATATAAAGGTGTCTGTGATGGTTGCTTTGTTGCAGGGATTTGTCTCACCTCAATTGTTTTGATGAGACTCTTGAGAGCTCTCTAAGAACATAATGAATAGTAGCACCAGCCTCAGGTCAGGAGTTTGGCTGTGCTGTGCAGGGCGAGGGTGTGAGGCTGAGCTGTGCCATGGCGGGAAGCACAGGAGCTGATGGAGCTCCTTTAACAGAGGCTGCTCGGGGCAGTTCTGCAGCTTTGCAGCACAGGACACCTGGTTTGACGCTGTCTGGGCATCCTTGAGCGAGTCCTTGCTGTGCTGACCTTCTTTAAATGCTGATTCCTGCTGATGAAGAATGGTGGTGTATGAGATGGGTACTGGTAAGACAGTAATTGGAATGTAAAGATTTCAGTTTGAAACTTTCTGGAAAAATTGGTGTCTTCTCTGCTGTTTGTGTGTTGTTTTCTCTGGCCCCATACAAGGCAATTCAAGTGTGCCTTGCTCTGAGGTTTCCTCTGTGCTCTTTTGTGTGTGGCCTTTTCCTGAAGCAGTGTTTTCTTCCTTGTGCCTCATCCTCTTCATTGCTTTGTTCCTTTAGCCAGTGTTTCTGTTCTGCTTTCCAGGTTTCCAGGACATTTCCCTGCTCACTTCCTACGAAGTTGTAACTCCACAGAGATTGGGAAGAGAACGGCGAGAGGCTTCCAACAGCTCCTCCACAGAGGTACTGGGCAGTCTTAAACATATCTTCAGTTTAGTGTCTACTTCCCAATAAAGCCCACCCAAAACTGACCTGAAATGCCCATGGGATGCTGCTGGATTCACCTGGCAACAGGCAAATATCTGTGCTTGCAGAGAGTATCACCTCTGGCATTGCAGGCTGCTGAGGTACAGGAAGTACCTCCCTCCTCCAGACGTCATGACTTGCTGCAGTAGATTTTTGGTCTGGATGTAAAACTTGCATCATGAGCGTTGTTCAGCTCTGGAATGAGCTTCAGGAAGGGTGGCTAAATTCTGGGAGATGCTGAAAATCTGACTGGAAGAGGCCCTGGGCAGCCTGGGCCAGCTCCTGTGGCTGGCCCTGCCTTGGGCAGAGGGTCAGATCAGGCAGCCTCCAGTGACACTTTCCAGCCTGTGTTAACCTGCTGTGGCCACATAACTTCAGAGTGTTAGGGATGGACTAGCTGTGTTCAGTCTCCAATCCTACAAGCACTGGCAGAATCTGAGCTGACCAGAAGTGCCGTGCAGTTGGGGACAGGTGCTATCCCCGCGGATATCTGATACAGGGATTGGGAGATTCAGCTCAGCCACTTTCTGTTCCAGATCTCTGTCACTGTGTGTGGTACTTGCCCACCACAAGGTTAGCGAGGTACTGGCTCACTGTAAATGTTCAGTAAAATAACTGTGCTGTCCTTTTCCAGCTCTAACTCAGAACTTTTTTGTGGAATTTTTAGAAGGAAGGAGTAAGAAAACCACAGTTCTCTTTTGAAACCATTTCCTTCACGTGACTTTTTCCCAGTCACACAGGAAGGGATGCCAGGTTCTGGAGGCAGGGACAATTATAAAATAGATTTCAGGGCTCATCCACCTTTGTTGGTTTCAAAGAATGTTTTATTCATTAATGTGAGTAAAATACACCTTTCTTTTTATTCAGGACAAGGTGTCATATGCTATTGAGATTGAGGGAAAAGAATACATGGTTCATCTAGAAAAGAACAAGTAAGTGATTAATTTCTTTAAATTATTAAATTATTCAATCTGCTGTGTCCAAATGACAAGTTGGAAGGTAGCATGTGAGTTTCCATTCCTGGGGTTCTGTATGGGAAGTGCAGATTACCTCCCAGCTCTGCAAAATGGGAAGAGATTGAGTCCTAGTGTCCTGGCCATCAGCCAGAGATGTTTTTGGATTCCTGCAGCCCTGGGGAACCCCCTTCAGAGCAGGAAACTGCAGATTACTCAGAGGAGACCTGAGGAATCTACGACTCTTTCCATTCACAGCTAAAAAGAAACAAGCTGAACTGTATTTCAAGTAAATATTTTCACTTTTGTCTGGATTTTGTTTACTGTTTTAGTTTTGTGTTTTTTCCTGTCTCAGTAGCACACGGACACTAATAAATGAGGAAACTGGCTTTCTATCCAAGGTCTGAATACTGAGAACTCACAGCTGATATGTATGCTATCTGTCTGGAGTTTAAGGGCCACTTGCAGCACCAGCACATGGTCATTTACCAGGCTACTGCTGCTCCAAACTGCCTTTGTGATAAGAGACACAACTGAACAAGCCCTTGGGGAGCTCCAGCTTCCACTTGCCAAGGCCCTGACCCTCAGAAACATGGGAATTCAGCTGCACCACATCAATGGAATTACCAGGGTGGTGCAGCAGTCTTAGTCGTGGGAGACTTTCCCAATGCACTTCCTCCCTAAACTGGGGAAGAGAAGGCATATGCAGCAGACTGAGGGCTATAATTTTTTTTTTCCTGCTTGGAAACAGGCTTTTAGCACAATTTAGTAGGTTTTGCTGCTTTGTTTTACTCTCTGATGTGAGGTGGTTGGTTTGATTTCATTAGCAGTTCTACCATTCTGGTCTCTTGAGTTTTGCTATGGAAATACACAATTTCTTTGTTAATTTTGGAGGGTTTTCTTGTTTAATGTTTCTGTATTTAATTGCAATTTACTCATTTGTCACATTTTTGATTAGGACCATCTTACTGCTCTGCTTCAGTGTCATAGACATTTCACAAAATTCCTCTTGTATTCCTTCTCTCCTTTCATTGCAGAGAACTGCTGCCCAAAGATTTTACAGTTTATACCTATAACAAGGAGGGAAAGTTGCAATTGGAATATCCAGATGTCCAGGTAGGATTTCTTTCTCTTCATACCCTCACTGAAGGTGACTGGAACACTGAGCATCTGTTGGATGAAGGAGGAAGGGATTACAAAAGGATAGTTGTATTTTCTGCTGGGCCGCCTTCAGAAACCACTGCTCTCTTCCTGGAGAGAATCCTTAAGTTTGGATGAGGACCCCACCTCTAAAAGACCTGTATTTTCTGATGATGATATGGTTGCTGTCTCATTAAAAGTTGCTCTTCTCTAAAAGGCAGTACTGCTCTTAGTGTTGGTATCTCTTTCTTGGGGTGGTCCTGTCCTTGTCTCACAGCCCAGTGTGAGGCTGGTGTCACTTCTGGCCTCTGCCTTCCTTCCTCCAAGCACTGGAGCCTGCGGGGCCACACTGGGTGCTCTGGGGACTGAACAGGCAGCTTTGCTTTTAGTTTTACACGCACTGAGCTTCCAGCCTGGTCCTCAGCCACAGTGAACTGTCAGCCCTGGCCCATGCATTCAGCAGGGCTGGCTGTTAGGAACCAGCGACTTCTGAGGGTGGACAGGCGGTCTGTTAGTCCTGACATTTGGGAACTGCTGGAAGGGATGGGTGAGATCAAGTCTGGAGGACCTTTGAGAGGGATGTGATCTGTGTAATGTTGGAGTTATTCCACTGAAAGCATGTTTGCAGCCTTCTTTCTGTACAAGCAGACTGCCTGACAGGTTGCCTTTGGAAATGTAGAACAAGAATGAAAAGCAGGTTGTGTGATACAAAATGCAGGAGAGCGTTTCTAATGGCTTCACTCTTAGAGATCAATGTTGTTCCTTTGAAAGGGAACTGTTACTCATACATGATTCATACGATCTTGTTCTTGAAAATAGAGCACTTGAATCAAATGACTATTTCATTCCTAGTTAAAAGGGATTGGTTAGAGTAAAAATGCTTTTTCTGCATGAAGTCACGAAAGTCATACTGGCCTTGAAGGATTAGCACATGTCCTCCGTGCTTTCTAAATTCCTTACTGAGATATAGGTGACAAAATCTGTATTATAGACTCCTATATCAATGTCCAAAAATGCCCTTTCCAGAGAAAATTGAATGTTTTTGCCCCATGCTACCCCTTGTCTAGTTTCCAAAATATGTATATACAGAGTATACAGTGGAAGTATCCCGTCTGTCAAGGCTGATGAGGGCTGTACTATGCAGCCAGGAAGCTCTGACAGCACAGCACCAGTTGGTGCAAATGGCAGGTGTTGTCCCTCCTCCTGCTACAGAGAGGTGATGGACAAGCCAGAACTTTTTTGCCAAAAGACTGAAGAGTAGTTTGGCCTAAATCTGTAGGGAGGGGTTGGCCTTGAAATATGTGAGGCAGGGTGGAGGACAGAACAAGAGAGGGATAGCTTAGGTCAAGTTAAGAAATCCAGCTGTGATAAATTTAACTTAAAGTATTTTGTGTTCTTGAATTGTGATCACTGCTGGTCAGTGGCAGATCAGAGATTGCCCTGGGTGTGCAGTTATGCCTGAAACACGTGTGTAACGCAGCCTTGTTTTCCTGTCCAGGATCACTGCCATTATCAGGGATACGTGGAGGGGGCCCTGGATTCCCTGGTGGCTGTCAGCACTTGCTCAGGCCTCAGGTAGCACAATTCATCCTTGTGTCCTGGCTGTCACATTGTGGCTGCTGAACCCAGAACCCAATTCTGCTGGTTTTAACTGTGCCTCAGCCAGTGGGAGTCACTGGCTGCACTGAACTGCCGTGGTGCTGTTGTCCTGTGGTATCTTTTATTCATGGAGTTCACGGATATTCGAAGTACCATCAAATAAGTTATTAATGCAGTTTATTGCCAGAGTGCAGTAAGTTGGTTTTGTCACATATTTGGCTTGTTTTCTAACTTGCGCAGTTGGTCATGACAACTGTACCTAGAGCAGAAATGGAAAGTTGAACACTAGTCTGCTAATTTCACAAAACTGGCCCTAAAGCTTGTGCACCTAAAGCTTGATTCGAATTTTTTTTTACTTTGGGCTAATTGCTGTGTATTGTGGGCCATTGATTTTTTTTTTTTTTTGCAGGACCATGCCAGGCACCAGAGTGGCAATAGTGTATTTGAACTAAAGCTTTTCTGCTTAAGATTTGTGATGTAATTCCTGGGGCATTGCAGAGTCTTACAGAGATGTTTAATTTACTGCATTTGTAAGGCCCCACTCAGTGAAAGGCTACTGCCAGGCCTAAAGTGAAGTGTGCTGGTTTGCAAGAACTCAGGTATCGGCAGGCTTTGGTTATCCAAAAATAACTGTTCCTTTGTTTAGCTGTAAAACTTCTGGGTAACTATCCTCTGTGTTTAGTGCCGGATTTCTCACACACTGCCATATTTTAGGGGTTTGGTGACAATAGGGAATGTCACCTATGGAATTGAGCCGATGGATTCCTCTTCTGGCTCTAAACACATTTTATATCGACTGGATAATGTGAAGAAAGAGCCCACAACGTGTGGAGTAACCGCTGAAGACCAGGAAAGGGAACACTCAGAGGAAAATCTCCATCCCAGTATGACCCAACTGCTGCGGGTAAGTCCTCCCCAGTCCCCCATAATGGGTTTTGTGAGTTCACTTAAGAGTATGGAAGCAGCTTATCAGATTTCCTGGGGCTTAGCACATACCTAAGAGTTTATGATTTGAAGAGTTCCTACACTGCTGGAAAACCCAGTTCTTTCCCCAAAGCAGCCACAGTTTCCTCTTGCTTCTGCACATGGCAGGGAGGGTGGGGCAGCTGGTTAGAATATTCCTGGGCTTTTTGGGAGGTCTTCTAAGGGCAGAAACATGACCCTCATGGAGAGGCTTGTTAACAAAATACTGCGTCAGGAGCCGGGAGAATATTGTGGTGTTTATTCCATCCTCCTCACCGTCGCAATAGCAATTTGGTGTGAAGGTCCCCCTTGTCCTGCAAGGACTGTCTGTTCAGGAACAAGATTGCAATGAAAGCAGAACAATGAAAAATGTTGTTTCACTTCAAGATCATTGGCATTTGCTTGTAGAATCTTTCTGCCCCTTTACAAAAATGTGTGCTGTCTTTCCAAAGCAAACCGTGCAGAAGTTCCTTGCTTTTGAGACAGGGGAGGTCTTTGTGCAGCTGAGTTTTAGTGTAAAATACAGAAATTGTCATTGCATTGGATTACACTGCTTGTGTTTGGCACTGTGTGCTTTGGGTGTGTCTCAAACCACTGGTGGTATCAAGTGAAATATGACAATGTCATGAGTGGTTTTTCTTGTTTACACTTGAATTAATAAATCTGAAGTTGTCTAAAACTCTTTTTTCCTCCAGAGAAAGCGGGCGGTCCTGCACCAGACAAGATACGTGGAGCTGTTCATAGTTGTGGATAAAGAAAAGGTGGGAGTTGTGTGTGGCTTTCCCTTTCTTTTCCTCAGGGGAGGGCCTGGAAAGCCCTCAGGCTTCATTACTCCCAAATGGATTGTTGGAAAACACTTGACGCTTTACACAAGTTGTTCAAATATGCTACCCTAGAAGTGGATAAATGTGTGCTATGCAAACCTCAGAAACAGGGTAGACCATCAGACATGGAGAAGTTCTGTCAGCAAGGAATCTCTAGTGTAAGGAAAGCACATTGTAAAAACTGCCTTTGCTGTTGTCTTTGAAATATCGAGCTGCTGAGCAATAGCAGTGAAGATGCTGCTATCTTGTTTAGCATCTTCTTCGAGATTTGGAGCCAGGCAAAAATGTTCTGTTCCTTTTTCTAACTGTTGTCTTTATCTCATCTCTTTGTGAGATTAAGTTTCTTTGTCTTGCAGTTTGAAGATTTTGGTAAGAGTGAAACAGAAGTAAGAGAACATATGGTGCAGCTGGCAAACTTCCTTGACAGTGTGAGTAGGAGGGTTGCTGTGTGCTGCAGCCCTGCTGCCTTTTGTAAATGTCCACCTTGGGGTCTGTTCTGATACCACTTTGGGGAATGCATCACCACAGAAGCTTTTCCACCACTAAATTCATCTGCACTTATCCACCTTGAGAATTAGTTTAGGGAACTCTTCCAACCTGTGCTACAA
This sequence comes from Dasyornis broadbenti, assembly GCA_013397935.1. Taxonomy (NCBI): domain Eukaryota; kingdom Metazoa; phylum Chordata; class Aves; order Passeriformes; family Dasyornithidae; genus Dasyornis; species Dasyornis broadbenti. The sequence continues at coordinate 578,101 of VZRN01003000.1, forward strand.
CAGTGAGTGACAGGACAGATGGTTGCAGTTATTGCAATTCTTGTGTCTGTATAAAGGTTAGAGAAAAAAACATGTCTATAATTCTAATATTTCACATGATATCTGTCAGGATTGAGACTTCTTTTTACTTCTGTTTGGTATTGTCTTACAGTGTGGCCAATGTGGCATATAAGCATTGGTCCTTTAGCTAATGAAGGTCTAAATCACAGGGAAAAGTGCATTCTGGTGCTTCCAGTTGTGTACTAGCTGTGAAAAAAAAATGAAATCCGCACAAAAAAGGTGGGTACTTGCAATAATATCTGTAGCAGCAGGCCACTTTTTTTTTTTTTGTCTGAAGATATAAATAAATATTTCTCCTCTTTTTTTCTCTCCAGATGTACATTATGTTGAACATTCGCATCGTGCTGGTTGGTCTGGAGATCTGGAAGCATGAAAACATCATCAGCACGGATGGGGGTGCTGGGGATGTGCTGGCAAATTTTGTTCAGTGGCGGGAGAAGAACCTTGTTTTGCGGCGGAGACATGACAGTGCCCAGTTTGTCCTGTGAGTACCAGCTCCTTCCCTTTGGTTCCAAGAAGCTTGTTCTGTTCTGCCTGCTCAGCTCAGCTATAGTGCCAAAAGAACCTGCTGTATTTCAGAGAGCAGAGAGTCCTAGGCAGTCAAACAAACAGGTTTGTGTCTTGTGAAAGCATTCCAAGTCAAGTTAACCATTTTTAAGAACGTTTCTGCGCTCTTTAATTTCAATGTCCTCTGACAGATGTTTCACTAAACAACACATTTTTTTCTCATCCCACATGTCCTAAAATGTTCTGTGTTGTGTTGTGTAAAGCTTCAGCTGAGATAGTCCTTTGTCATATTGTAACAAGTTAGGCTTGTGATCCAGGGCCTTTTCCTCTTGAGAATAAGCACAAACCTGTTGCAGAGTGTTTTATTTTAGTGGAGAAAAGGTTGTTTCTGCAGTTGGTGTCCAGAAGCCAGAGACATATTTTGAGTTTGGCACGGGACATTAATCTGTCTGGTCCCTGCTCCCTTAAGCAAGCCCAGAGCTTCCTGAGCTGTTCCCTGCCCCGTTCCAGGACAGGTGCCCTGGTGCATTTCCTGCTCCTGCAGATAATGCAGGTCTTGGGAAGCAGGGAAAGAGCAGAGGTGAGAGTGCAGTCCAGTCTGCCCTGCCTTTTCTCTGGGAGCTGGGTACCTCCTCTCCTCTGAGACAGCACAGCAGTGTGCAGGTGATAGAGGCAAATGGCTGAGAAAAGACTAATTTTAGAAGTTCTTGTATATGAAGTAAAATGTGTATTGTGCTGTGGCACTTAACCTCTAAGAACAAAATAAAGAGTAATGAGAAGGAAGTTGACAAAGGAGGGAATCCATGGAGTTGTCCATACCAGAAAGGCAGGTGACAGCAAATTAAGCCAAATTATTTTAAGGGTGGATCGTTGAGCTCTTTATATGCAGAGGGATGATGTGGAAGAGGCTGGTCTTCTCTGCAAACACTTGTCTTAAATTAACAGAACAAAGGAATCTTGAGCAGAAAGCAAAAGCTTAACTGGTGCATTTGTGCCTGCAGTCAGTAGCAATGCTCCTGTGTCAAAAACGCTCCTTGGAAAGATGGAGCAGCAGGATTTGTAGCCCACAGGCAGGAATGGTGTGCTGATATGGGCTGTGTGTGTCTGTACAGACAGATGATGGCCTTTCCTTTCTCTCCGTGACTGTAGGAAGAAGGGTTTTGGTGGCACAGCTGGAATGGCCTATGTGGGAACAGTGTGCTCCAAGAGCCATGCAGGAGGCATTAATGTGGTGAGATTTCTTTAGTGATCTCTGAATGGGATTGAGATCAGAGTTATGCCCTCTGAAAGTCTTCCTGGAAGCACAGAGTCTTTTGTAACAAAACTGAAGTGGCTTACTGAGGCTCTTTTGGTGTCCCCAACAATTTCTGGCACTTCCAGGATATGTGGATGACAACTCTGTAGTCTTCTGCTCAGCTTCCCCTCTCCTCAGTGCAGCACTCATGCAAAAGGGAGAGGATTTCTCTGGGTCATTTTAGGCACCTCTGCCTCAAAACTATGTAGGAGCTATGGGTGTTCTCAAACCTGTCCTGTGCCGTCTGACCTGCAGCTGTGACCTCCCTGAGCAGTGCCGGTTCACTGCGTGTTTTGTATGCAATTGCAGAGCTTTAATGAACCGAGCTGCTGGTCTCAGATAGCTGGCAATCCCAGCAATCTGCTTTCTTTGGACTAGTGACAGAAGTGCTGGAATTCGCACATTTCAGGACAATTGGGTTGGTGTGGAGAGTTCTAATTTTTGTGTTAATGTTGCAGCTGCTCTGGAAAGTGGAGGTTGTTGGGTAGTGTCCCAGAAGGGTTTCTCTGAGGTCTCTTATTGCTAAGCAAATTCCATACACTTGGTTAGAAATCCAGGGCTGTTGGTCTGAAAACCCTGATAATGTAGAGACAGAATGGCAGAAGTGTCTCCTTTGCACATAAGTAAACACTGACTCTGTCAATATAAGATCTCTGCTGATTCACTCTGTTTCACTCCTGTGCAGTTTGGAAGGATCAGTATTCAGATGTTTGCATCCATCATGGCTCACGAGCTCGGCCATAACCTGGGGATGAACCATGATGACGAACGTGTCTGCCACTGTGGGGCGAGCAGCTGCATTATGAGCTCTGGAGCATCGTAAGTAGCTGGCCAAGGGAAGGCATAGAAGGCTCAAAATGCCCCATCCATGTTTTTTGTTTCTATGGATTACTTTCATCTTCAAATTCCCCTTTCAAACAGTCATGTAGTGCTTATAATGAGGAAAGCAAACATTCCCCTTCTTCTGCAAACAGAGGGGATGCTCGTGGGTTGGCTTTTACTGTAAAGCTCAGCTCATTTTCTCCATTGCAGGGGATCAAGGAACTTCAGCAGCTGCAGTGCAGAAGACTTTGAGAAGCTGACACTCAACAAAGGTGGGAGCTGCCTGCTCAACGTTCCGAAGCCTGATGAGACCTACAGCATCCCATACTGTGGGAACAAGCTGGTGGATGCTGGCGAGGAGTGTGACTGTGGCTCACCAAAGGTTTGTAGCTGAGTTTTTTCCCAGTGATGCCAGGGCAGCCTTGTGCCCCTCGCTCAGAGGGGACTATATGTGACAGAGGGGAAGATTTTGTGACGTTCAGAGCACTTCTGTCCCCAGGAATGTGAAAGTGATCCGTGCTGTGAGCAAACTTGCAGACTCCGACCTGGTGCTGAATGTGCATATGGTGACTGCTGCAAAAACTGCCAGGTAAGAGACTCCAATGCTGTTTGGAAGTTGAGAAAAGGAGAGCATTGGCTTAGACAGCGTATCTGTGAGAGGGAGTTGTCCTGCATGTCAGCAGCCCCACAAGGGCTCCAGATCAGTCCCTTGACTGGGGCGCACCATGGTGCAGTCTGCTGTCAGGTTCCTGTTTCCTGATACAGTTTTCTGTCCCCTCTCTCTTCAGCTCCTTCCTGGAGGCACCGAGTGTCGGGCCAGTACCAATGAGTGTGACCTCCCAGAGTACTGCAATGGCACATCACAGTTTTGCCAGCCAGACTTCACGGTGCAGAACGGGCATCCCTGCCACAACCAGGAGGCCTATTGCTACAACGGCGTGTGCCAGTACTATGACGCACAGTGCCAGGATATCTTTGGCTCCAGTAAGGAAGAGTGCAGTGTTACAATCTTTCTAAGAGTTGTAACTAAAGAATACACTAGGTTTTTTAAAATATGTTTACTTGCTTTTCTGTAACAAAGACCAGTTGGCTTTGGCAGAGGATTTGAAACAGGGGTGGTTCTGGCTTTGCCTTCATGCATTCTTCTTGTGTTACACTTAGTGGTGTGCTGGGGATTCAAGTAGTAATTTTACTGCACTTATCATTTCTGGTACAATTGGGTTTCTGCTCTGTAGGGCTGTAAAGAAATACCAAATGCTAGAATTGGTTCAGGTTAAGTACCATTTTTTTGTGCTTAATTGTAGCCTTTTTAGTGTTTTGATCAAGTTCCTAAGCCCTCTGCCACATGGCAAATACTTGGTGTAGCAGGGTAGTTGCTCTGGGTACAGCAGACACTGTGTGAGATGTTTCTGTGCCTGAGTAATGTGGCTCCTCTCTCTGGGGGTGGGCTGTTGTTTGCAGAAGCCAAAGCAGCCCCCAACATTTGCTTTGCTGAAGTGAATTCCAAGGGGGACAGATTTGGCAACTGTGGTTTCCATGGCCATGACTACAAGAAATGTTCCAGCTGGTGAGTTGAGCCCAGTGCATCGGGAAGTTCCCAAATACATTGTTGGGAATCTGTATTTGGGTGCTGTAGTGTCACTTTGGGATATTGTAGCAGGGGCACAGGGTAGGGATGCACGGCTGTGGTGAGAAGAGTGTGTTCCATATCTCCCATTATGGATTGTGCTTATCCTAAATGTTCACATACGGGAAGACAAGTAGCAAATCATCATGTTTTCCTTAATGTAGAGATTTCAACAGCTTACAGAAAGAAGGGACAAACTACTCTGGCAGTACTGGAATGAGGCCCAGTTCTGGTTTATTTGTCAAGTTGACTCAATTTTGTTTTCAAGTAGTATCTTCCAGTAGAAAGCAAAGATCATATGAAATACATGGTAGTCTTGTTCTCAGAATAAATTCAAGTGTCACTACAGTGTTCCTATATTGCTGTTGTAGGAATGCCATGTGTGGGAAGCTGCAGTGTGAAAATGTGAAAGCCATGCCTGTGTTTGGAATCAAGCCTGCTATTATCCAAACTCCCATCAGAGGCACCACGTGCTGGGGGGTGGATTTCCAGCTGGGCTCTGATGTCCCGGACCCAGGAATGGTGAATGAAGGCACCAAGTGTGGTAATGGAAAGGTAATTAAAAATTAAGAAGTGGTGTCCTAATGTAATAATTCAGGGTATTCACAGGAATAAAATTTTAAGCTGTGTTGTTTCATGAATAGTTATGACTATTATTTTTTGATGCCTGTAGTTAATGTAAAACTAAACAAGTCCATTGATTCCCCCAGTGCCCAGTACTGCACTGCATGTGCATCAAACATTTAATGAGCCTTTCATTCGTAGGTGAAGCAAAAGAAATCGAGTTTGAGAGCCAGAATCTTTGCTCTGTCAATGAGCAGGAAGAGCTGGCCCACACAAATGCCTTGAAGACAACTTTCATTTATAATCCAACTAAACTAAAGAGTGCAAAGGCTTAGCTGTAGCAGAGGAATGTACATTCCACATGTCCTTACTGGGCACAATTTAATTGCTGCTCCTTTACATTCAGATTGGAGACAAAAGGCTCCAGTGCCAGCTCAGCCCCATGCTGAGAGGCCTTTTGTGGAACAGAGTTTTTGCAGAGTTGGGATTTATCAGCTAGAGTGTGAGAGGCTTTGTGGCGGCAAGCACAGCATGGCTGTGGAGCCTGAGCTAGGAGCAGGGATCTGGGCAGGCAAGGGGGCGCTGAAATGCCATCTTCCCTCATGTGTGTGCATCTCTGTTCCCCAGATCTGCAGACACTTCCAGTGTGTGAGTGCCTCTGTCCTGAACTACGATTGTGACGTGGAGAGGCAGTGCCACGGGCATGGGGTAAGCAGAGAAGAGAGGCAGCAAGTTTTAAAATGGTGATTAGTGATTACTTTTCTGTTTTGTCAAACTGTAGGACTCTCTATAAAATACCTCTAGGCCTGTAGCAGTGTGAGAAAAGTCTTTGACAAAACTCTCTGCCAGGCAAGAATTCCCAATTCCAGTATTACTAATGACATTTGACACTGCATCTCACAAAGGAAAAAAAAAAAAACAAGCAAAAGCCATGGTGTGTAAGCTGTTGGGATAGCTAATCCTTGGAAGCTCTTCCTGAACAGTGCTGTGCATGCTCAGTCATGTGAAATCTTGGGATGCCTGGCCAAGGACTGTTTGGAATTGACATGGGAGTTACTGGGTAAAGTTCTCCAGGCTGAGCAATTCAAGGGATAGAGCAGGTTGTGGCTGCTGCACACGGATATAAATGCATGGAAATGAAAGTTACTGGGTATTTGTGTTTTGGAATACAGGTGTGCAACAACAACAGGAACTGCCACTGTGAAGCAGGCTGGTCCCCCCCTTACTGTGACACCAAAGGCTACGGGGGCAGCGTGGACAGTGGCCCTCCGTACAATGGCAAGTGGTTGTGAGAGCTGTGGGCCGGGGCTTGCCAGGGGCCAGGTGCTCCAGAGCAGCCGATGTGTTGGTGAACATTGGTGGATGGCTCTGCACTGGGTTTCATTGACAAAGAATTCTGGTAGAGGTTTCTGCTCAAGGTGTTGCACTTCTGTCTCAGGATGCTGGGGTAGGGATCTGTAAGGATCTGGACTGGTTTAGTTCAGGTGGTTTCTGACACCTTGGAACAAAGATCCTCTTAGACTTCTTTGTATCCAGACTGCGAAGGGAAGCCCCAGTGAAGGAGAGCATGATTCCTGCATGAGGGAAAGCAAACTAACAGAGCTGGGAAGCTTGCTTTGCTCACTGAGGGTTTGAAGGAGGATTAGGAAGCCAAAGCCAAGCTCTAATTTGGAGAAGACTTGCGCTGTGTCCAAGATGGGATCGGTGTAACTTCTGTGGGCTGCACAAATGATCTTGAAGACTGTTTTTCATAAACTGGTGTGAGTTTGGGAAAGCTAGACAACCTGATGAAATAACAGGCTGTAGAAATACAGTGGAGCTTGGGCAGATCCCTCAAATCATCAGACAAAAATGGGAAAGGCTGTTTTAGTACAGCCTGCAGGGGAGAAATTGCTGCATATAAGAATGTCGAGATTAAGAACCCAAGTTCTTTGTCTACAGCATTCAGTGGTTGGAGAAGTGGTAGATTTAAGATCAGACCAAAAGGCAGAAGCTCTGTTTTCTTTTCTCGTAAGATCTTTAGTAATGAAACATTACAGTAACGAAAAATGAAGATTGATCTCCTAATTTAACATGGTGCTGCAGCCTAAGGTATCATGATATGTACAGCTCTAAGATATAAACGGAAAAGAATCTATTTAGGCATATATCTTGCACTCTCACTGAGTTCTTTTGTTTTTCTTCTGTGAAAAATGGAAAACAGTTATAGAACCATTCCTACCAAATATTCACTGCTATTGTGAATCAGTTGGTGATAACACCACGTAAGACTTGTTTCTTCTCCATGGTTTTGTCCCCTCAGACAAAGACACCTCACTGCGCAATGGGCTGCTGGTGTTCTTTTTCCTGGTCCTCCCACTCCTCATAGCTGCTGCTCTGGCCTTTGCAAAGAGAGACAGGCTGAAGCGATGCTTCAGGAGGTTGATGTCCCGCTGCCATTCGTGAGTGCCTTCTCCTTTCTGCCTTCTCCTCTGCCCTTGGAATAGTCCATGCATGTTCATTTACATGAGCCAATGCCAAAGTGTGGAGGCATATTGCAGTCCCAGGGTGTCAGGTGAAGGCCCCTGCATCCAACAACACATGTAGCTTGCCCTTGGCAATGACAGAAAAGATAAATTCATCCCAAATCTCCTTACTGTTGTGTTTGTTCTTGTGCATGGTGATGGGGCTTCTATTTTTGGGTCCCATCTTTTTACAAAGGGGCAAAGGGAAGCGGCCACAGTCCTGAACAGAAAGAGGGTGGTTGTTTTTTTTTAGCTTTGTGATAAATATCATCTTCCTGACACTTGATATGTGCTAAGATAGTATAAATCTAGCTGTCAGGTTCACAGTGCCTGGGTTCATGGCCTGCACAGTCACTGTCTCTGGGTTATGTGCTCACACAGACCATATCCATTGGATTTCAGGTCACTTCAGTCACCTCCTCCTCGGCCAGACACCGAACACAGGGACTATCAGCAGAGAGGCTTCTCCCATGACATGCCTTACGCTCCAAGAGCTGTACCCATGGTAGGAATCATCTATTTTCCCTTACTCTGTTACTCTCAAGAAAACAGAGGAAGGCAGTTTATATAATTTTTGCCCTAATAAAACTTCAAAGTTACTTCTTCATTTCTGAAAATTGTACTTCTCTTTGATAAAAAGCAGACAGAATATTTGTTTCCTAAGGGTTATATGGGGAGCTCTTCAGTTTTCCAGTTTAAGCTTTGTCCCAGGCTGTGCTTGCCTTGACAAGCAGTTCACCTGCTTTGCTGCTCCCTTTTCCTCATGCCCCGGAATGCCCACCCTGCACGAGAAGGGGACCAGGCCTGCCAGCTCCCCAGCCCCTCTCCTTGTCAGAGCAGCTGTCCTCTGAAAGCCACAGCCAGCCAAAGCACACTCCCAGAACAAAACAAATGTTGTCATGATGAGCCTTTCTATGTTTTTCAAAATCCAGCACTTCCCAGACTGTTGTTGCTTCTTCCTACTGAACTCAGAGGAAAGAGCAACTCTGACATTGCCAGGCTGTTTGCAAGTGGTCTTGAATCATCACTTACTTAGTGACGCAAATATTTTGATTTCTTGTGTGCGATTTGTTAACATTCTCATTGTTTTCTTTGTAGGATATGCATCCAAACACCTTTCCTGTCCCAGCTTACCCAGTTAACCAGCACCCTCAGCAGGCTTTCCACCAGCCCTACTACCCACCGCCGCAGTACCCGGTGCAGCAGCCACCGAGGGTGCCCAGCAGGTCAGTGCAGTTCCTGCAAATATTATTGTCGGTGGCACTGATGGGATTTATTGTCCTGGCCGTCACTCCTGGGAGCCCTGGGGCGTTCATCATGTGTTGTGTGCAAGCAGAGCTAACGTTCACTGGGAGAAGCTTCTCCTTCACTTCACCCTGAAAGGCAGCGCATTCATCCTGTGCTGTCACAGCTGCATGGTGATCAGTGAGGCTCAGAGCACTGTTGTGCTCTGCTGTGGGGGCAGATTAGCCCTGCAGGTGGATGAAAAGTCTGCAAAAATTGTCAGTTTAAAAGCAAATTACTCAAAATTCTGTCATTTTGCTGATTTGTGAATGTTGTGGCCAAGTGCAAAATCATTTCTCTTAACTTTGAACAGAAAGTTTTCCTTTTTGTTTTCATCTTGCTTTTTAATTGTGCATGCAAGATGTAATACTGTGCCGTGCCAAACACAGTCCCAGGAAGTGCCAGGTACTGAGAGGGAGCACCTTAATGTAGCTCATGTTGGTGGGGCACTTGTGCGGGAGGTCTTTAAACAATTTTGTGAGAAAAGGTGAGTTTTAACAAATGGGAGTTCCCTGAGGATTTCAGGCAATTGAAGGCATAGTCTGACTACAGTGTGTTTGAAGTGAGTCTTGGTGTGGAGGCTGTGGTTGGGAGCAGTGGTGTGGTAGCTAGGGGATGTTGGCAGTGGCCGTGGCATAGTGGGTGTGTGACGGCTGTGGGTGGTGGGTGCAGTGGCACTGATGGTGGCTCCTCTGTCTCCTTGCAGGCCCCCGCCCCCACAGCAGAAGGTTGTACCTCAGGGACCGCCGCCACCACAGCAGAAATGTTTACCTCAGGGACAATATTTCCCTTCCCGACCAGCACCTTTGCCTCCCAAATAGCTTTTGGCTTCCTCGGGGCCTTCACGTGAGCTGACCTGTTCACTGCGACAGCTGAAATTGCAGTTCCCCTTCTGGCAACCTGCGGCAGTGCCGGCAGCCTCCCTGCTGCAGCCTGGGACAGGGCAAACGAGAGATCCAAACCAGGAATGTAGACCTTTACTCTAAATAAATACCTCGACCAAAGCTCCAGGGACTGAAACACCCACCCATTCCTTGCTCTGTCCCAGCTTTGCCACTGCAGCCAGGCTGGCAGCAGGAGTGCAGCAGAAATAGTCCTGAAATCCAGTACGTGGGAGTGGCTTTGGGTTCCCCCATTTCTGCCATGAGCCCTGGTAAGGAAATTGTCTGATTTGTTGTTGTCTCTCTGACTGTGCAGTGAGGAATTGGAGTAACCTGTTTGCCAAACAAGGAGATCTGGTCAGTTAATTTACAGTTACTCTGCATGGACTGGAAAGTGTTTCCCATGAACACCTTGATGGCACAAATTGAATGAGGTCTCAGTGGACTTTTTCAGAGGAAGAGAGATATATTTTAAACATGTTTATGCATGTATATATGTTTATAGATGCATAATAATGCACTTAAATTCTTAACTCCATGCTGACTGACACTAAGCTGTGCTATAGGAGTGCTGAGTTTAATGCTTTTTAATTAGAGGGTGGCTAAATGAGACTCCTGTATTAATTCCCACTAATACATGCATGGGCATTGAAGATAAAGGTACGAGAAGACATGGCCACATTCTGGTTTTTAAAAATGGGGTGCTGTTAGGTTTTAGTTCAGGTCTGAAGACAGAGCAGCAGTCTCTGCAGTGCACTGGGAAGTGGGAAGTGTCTCTGCTTGGACCACCGGAGCTTCTTTGAGCACTTTAAATGGGAACCTGGTGACTGATGCACCCCCTCTTTTAATCTCCAAACATTTGTAGTGTCAGTCAGGATGCTTCTGGGCTACTGTGTGTCAGATTAGACTGCCCTCTGCTCCTGCACCACGGACTAGATTGGATTTTGGAACTCCTCCCGAGCAGAGGTGCTCAGCGTCCAGTGTGCTAGGACAGGGAGCTGTGGATCCTGATCCCGTGGTGCCATGGGTAGAAACTGGATGTCGTGGTCACAAATAGAAATCTATTGCACAACATGCTAAAAGTGAGGTTCTATTGCAAAAACTTTCTAAAAGTGAGGTAAGTGCTGAAAAGAGTTCTGGGCTGTTTCACTCTGTGCTCGCCACAAGCACAGCTCAGTCTGTAAAATCCCCCTAATATTGCCAAAAAATAATCTTTCCTCTGTATATACATACATAAATATATATATAGTGAGTACAGTAATAAAATACTTGAATTCCTGTGGTTTCCCATAAACTTAGACTAAGATTTATAACACAATTAAAATCTGTAACATGTCACCTAGAATTTCACCAGCTGTGATTGTGGGAGTCTCCTTTTTGTTCCGAGATAATCAATCACTTCCTAATGTTGCTGTGTCCTGTCACAATGAGCTCTGCAGCTGGATGCAGCCCATCTCCAGCCCTGGTCAGAGGGTGGGGAAAGAGGGGGGATCCAGGGAATGAAGTCATCCAGAGAGATGTACTTAACTGTGTGTGACGCTGTGTGTGTGAACTAAACTGTGCTGAAAATGGTGCCTTTACAAGACAAAGAGTTTTTGTACTCCCAGCATGCACGTTGGAATAGCCGCAGTTGTGGAGGACAGGGATGTGTGGTTTTAGAAGCGATCCCATGGACAGAAAATAGCTCCAATTTTTGTTGTTGAATACTGAAGATGACTACTGACTTTCTTTTGTAAAGTGTACGGAGACCTGTCCCCTGGCAGGTCTGGAGCTGGCGGGGCCGCGGTCGACACCCATGTTTACCTCCTTAGCTGGCCCCGTGCTGGTCTCTGGCCAAAGGGCTGTTCCTGACCCCTTTGTACAGACCCAATGAGCAATAAAGATGCCAGTTTTGTACAAGGCTCCGCCTCAGCCTCTGCTTTAGGGGAGGGAGGGGCTGTTGCTGGTGGGGCTGTTACCTGTGGGGCAGTTACTGGTGGGCTGTGAGGCAGTTACTGCTGGGGCTGTTACTGGCCGGCCATGGGGCCATTTTGTGCTATGCTGCCGCTCCTGCTGCTCCTGCAGCTGCTGCAGGAGGCCAGGCAGGGGCCCCCTGTGCCCCCCACTCGCTGGGACTGGACTCAGCCATGGGGGTCTCTGTCCCCTGTGGGTTGGAGGGTTTGGTCCCAGATCACAATCCCACAGCAGCTGGGGACAAACACAACAGGAGTGGCAGGGCTACAGCAGGCATGATGCTGGGGGCTCTGGGGAGGCTGGGAGAAGGGATGGGGCAATGAGATCTTCAGTTGCACATGAGGACTGAGGGAGTTCAGATGTGGTGGCAGCTGTAACAACGTCACCACAGCAGAGCTGCCAGCATCATGATGGATGCACCTACTCTGCCCCCCTTTGGTGTTTGCAGCAGACCTGGGATCATGCTGTTCCCAACTCCTTGTTACTAATTCTCCCCTTCTCTGCTTTTCTGTATGCACAAGGATGCAGTGTCCTACAGCCTGAGGATTGAGGGGAGGCCGTACACCATCCACCTGCAGCAGCAGTGAGTTGGCCCTGACATTGCCCTCGCTGACAGTAGCTGCCCTGTTCCCTGGTGGCAGCAGGACCTGTGAGAAGCTTGAGAAGTTCAGGGTAATGGATGCTGTTCTAAGTGCCTCACTTTGCACCTTTCTCTTGTAGTGCCTTTTTATCTGATGATTTCCAGACTTATACATCCAGTGAGCAGGCATCTTTGCACTCCGATTCTGCCCACATTGAGGTAACCTGGCCTTGCTTTGGGCTGTTTGTATGCCAAGTGTCTCTGCCCAAGGCAGCCGGGTGTCTGGGTGCTGGGTAAGGAGATTGCCTTCCCAGCCATGGAAGGGGCTCCCTGTCCTCTGTTGTTTTGTAGGGAGGCTGCCACTACCGGGGGTACATTGATGGCTTCCCCAGCTCGGCAGTGACCCTCAGCATCTGCTCGGGGCTCAGGTAATGCACCGGCACTGTCCTTGTGCTGCTCTCATTGTGGGCACTTGCCAGGCCTTTGCCATGGGGAGCCAGGGATGCCCCGGCAGCCTGGCCTGGAGGCAGCTGGTGCTGGGGCAGCTGTCCCAGTGTCCAGGAGCAAATGGCCAGTGCTGGTGCCTTGACAGGGGTTTGCTGCAGTTTGAGAACATGAGCTACAGGATCGAGCCCCTGGGCCACTCCCCTGCATTCCAGCACATGGTGTATCGAGTGAGCGAGGAGCAGACAGCAGGATCCCTCCTGGCCCACAGCACCCCCAAGACAGGGCTGGGTGGGCTGGAAGCCTGGAAGATGCTGGACAAGGCCCATGGGGATGATGAGGTAAGTGGTACCTGTTCTTGCAGTGTCCCCATCCTATGAGGAGGGCTCTGATCCTGCTAGAAGCTTTGGTCAGACACTTGGACACAAGCTTTGAAGGGGCACTTAATCAGCACAGCCAACAGCAGTAAGGTGAGCACAGAATGCCAAAATCTGCTCTTTGGAGCCCATTTTCTCTTTCAGCCCCTCTCGGCTGCTGCACAATCTCCCAAATACCTCACAGTGTACATGGTTTTGGACAAGGCTTTGGTAAGTCCATAGCAGCCACTTTTTCCTTGTCTTTGCCTGACCTCTATGAGCATGGAAATGATAACATTTCCCAGCTTTTACATGGACTTGTTTTCCCTTTTGAAAAATTACGTGTACTGTGGATTTTGTAGGAAAGAGGGAATGTGAATTTGTAGCTCATGTCTCCATGGCTGGGTGTTGGGAATCATTTCAGTATTCCAACATTGTTCTGCTTCACCCTGGTAAGCACTTTGTCTGCTCTTGTGTTCTCTTGGGTTGTTTTTCAGTACAACTATATGGGATCAGACCCAAATGCTGCGACACAGAAGATAATCCAGGCCTTCAATTTAATCAACAATGTGAGTTCTAAAGTCTGGTTTGTATTGCAGTGAGATGGGGGAGGAGGGGGATGTTGATGTTAGCAGTGGCTGCCTCTTTCCTAGCTGCCTTTGGATTTAGTAGGATGTTATGTAAAAAATTCCATGTTTCCTGAGAAGGTTTTTCCTCTGGACACATCAATCTGCCATAGAAGAACATCTTTCCCTATGTGGTGGCCTTGTCTCATGCAAATGTACAGATGAACAGGCAGTTTGCCTTAGGGCAGCCAAACCCCAGCATTTTGAGGATTCCTGGGTTGCTCCCCTCTCTGTGCAGTAGATCCCTGATCTCACTGATGCAGTTAACCTGCTTGCTCTCAGGTGTTTGTAACCAACTTCCAGTCCTGTTCTTTGCTCCCCTGGTGGTGTTATGGTTCACGTGTGTAATGAGAAGTTATTCCCAAAATCCCTAACACTTCTTAGGAAGTTTTTGGACTTCAGCTCAGGCCTCTTGCTGTATCTCTTTATTCTTTAGGTGTGTTCATTCTTTTTGGCTACAGATGTCATTGAGGCACTGACAGCAGCAATTTGCTTTTCCCATGTTTACTGCATGCAGAGCAGTGACTCTGCATGAAGGGAAGGTGTGAGAGCAGATGTTTCCTCTCTTATACTTTCAGATGTTTAATCCTCTTAATGTCACCCTTGTCCTATCCTCTCTGGAGCTGTGGACAGAGGGGGATAAAATATCGACACTGGGGGACACAGATGACCTTCTGCAGCGATTTTTACAGTGGAAACAGTTGTCTCTGGAGCCACGGGTGCACGACATTGCTTCTCTCTTAGGGTAAGATAAAGGTTTGTTAGTGTTAAAAGTTATGTGGTAGCCATCAGTCAAACCAATGTAAGTTGAAATAGAAAAGATTCCTTTGACAAATACTTTTTAAAAAATCTGTATTTCCTACATATTTCCTAAATCCTTAATATTCTTGAAATATTTCTTCCAAGGCATTCCTTCTAGCCAGCCTTTCAGTGGCAATGCAGCAGAATGGTGCTGTCCATCTCTTTCCACCTGCCCTGGCTGAGGAGATGGGGACAGCAGCAGCCCCGGTCCCTGCCTGGCACCAGGCACCAGCCTCCTGCCACGCAGACCCTGCCCCAGCTCCCCCTGGGGATAGCAGAGCGGTCAGGGGCACCAAGGGGACTTACCCACAGTGAGAAGGTATCCCTGGGACCACCAGTGACCACACCTCTGTTCCAGGTACAGGGACCAAGGAGCGCTCATGGGCGCAGTGGCTCCAGGAGGGGCATGTCAGAGAGATGCTGCTGCCACAGTGGCCCTGGTACGGTCCCACCTGTCCCCTGCTTGTCCCCCACCAGCCCACATGGCTGTCAACCCAGAGCTCACCCACGCGCAGCAGGAGCAGGGGTGGATGGGAGCATGTGGGAGTATCTGTGTCTGGAGCAGGGATCTCTGCAAGAACGCTCAACTGTGGCAATTTGTCTCTCTCTTCCCTCCAGTACCACGGGAACGTGACGCTAGAGTCCTTCTCTCTCCTCCTGGCGCAGGTGCTAGGCCGCAGCCTGGGCATGAGCTCCAACAGCTCCCGAGGCTGCAGCTGCCCCGGGCGCATCTGCATCATGAGCCCCAAGGCACTGTGAGTTGAGGGCTGCAGGGCCTGAGGCAGAGGAAGTGGTGGATAGAGATGGTTGCATGGTACCCCCTTGTCAGAGGTGTCCTCAACAAATGTCATTCCATTGCAAAAATTACAACAAATTAGAATCATAGACCCATGGAATCACTTAGGTTGGAAAAGGCTTCCAAGACCGTTGAGTCTGACTTTTGACCACTCACCACCTTGTCAACCAGACCGCAGCACTGAGTGTCAGTCATTTCTTGAATACCTCTAGGGATGGGGACTCCACCACCTCCCTGGGCAGCAATTCCAATCCCTGACCACCATTTCAGTGAAGAAATAGCTGCTTTTACTCCTTTAAAATGAAAAAAATAATTAATTAAATAGCAATTCAGTGCTTAATTTTGGAGACCTTTGCTCTCCAAAATGAAGGTGCCTCTGAATGTCTCAGTCTCTGCTAATAATGCACTGTAGATCAGGTGAATTGACAGACCCCTCTGCCAGTGTCTAGGTGAACCCCTGCCTTGCACAGAGCTTTGGCGAGAGTGTGGAGCTGTGAACATGTAACATATGAACTGATAATTGTTTTATTTTAGACATTTCAG
Organism: Dasyornis broadbenti; assembly: GCA_013397935.1. Lineage (NCBI taxonomy): Eukaryota > Metazoa > Chordata > Aves > Passeriformes > Dasyornithidae > Dasyornis > Dasyornis broadbenti. The sequence continues at coordinate 593,743 of VZRN01003000.1, forward strand.
TGGGGCAAAAGCCTTTAGTAATTGCAGTGTCAGAGACTTTGAGACCTTCCTGAAGCAGGGCAGAGGCGCGTGCCTTTTCGACAGACCCCGCCTGGCTCGCATGTCCCGCCAGAGCAGGGCCATCTGTGGCAACGGTGTGGTGGAGGTGGGCGAGCAGTGCGACTGCGGCACAGCCAAGGTGGGCACCATGGGAATCACGGCAAAAATCCCTGCATTTGTGCTGTGGGTGTGTGTGGAGTAACCAGCCCTTGAGACCAGGGACCCCATGGCAGCAGGGAGCAGCCCAGGAAGGGTTACATTGGGTTTGAGATTGTTTCTATGTGTCACCAATCTGGTGGCTGCTTTGCCCGTTTATTCTGCTGGATATTGCCCAAGTAATATGGGGAGAAGGAGCAGGAAGAGAACTTTGGAGGTACAAAAAAGTAAAATATGGGTCTGCCCTGTGTCCCCAGGAATGCCTGAAGGACAAGTGCTGCACTAAAACGTGTACTTTAAAGCCAAAAGCAAAATGTTCCTCTGGATTATGTTGTAAAAGTTGTCAGGTAAGGCACATTTTTATAATTATCACAAAATCATTATTTATCTTTGGAGAAATAGTATGTCCCTACACTGAGGGATAGAGCCAAACCTCCTGTTGTGCAATGGGGAAGGTTCCTGGGGTTGGGCTTGCTCAAGCTCAGCTCTCGGGAACCCCTGGGGGGAATATTACTGGGAGACTGTCCTGGGTGGTGTCACACATGTGGTCACCTGAGTGCCTCGAAGGAGACCCGAGGGCCAGCATCAGGAGGGCTTGTGTGGGCTCAGGCTGGCAGGCATGGAAGGCTGCAGAGCTCTTCCTCCTCTGCAGTTCAAGCGGAAGAACTCGCTGTGCCGCCCGGCCGCCGATGCCCAGTGTGACCTGCCCGAGTTCTGCAGCGGCTCCTCCGCGTCCTGCCCCCCTGATGTGTATGTGCAGGACGGGCATGACTGCGGGTGGGGCACCGGCTACTGCTACCAGGGACGCTGCCAGTCCTCAGACCTGCAGTGCAAGCAGCTCTACGGGAGAGGTAACAGGCTGTGCTGGTGGCACTGGCATTGCCCAGGGCAGGGGTGGCTGCAGCATCATCATGCTCAGTTTGTACCTTTACTCTTCAATGCAATCTTGGATGAGAGTGGAGCACCTGGAGGGAAGGGCACAGCTTTAGGAAAGTGTTTCAAGCTCTGTTTTGGCTCTGGTTAACCGAGTCCCCCAGTGCTTCACAGATAACAATGGAAAGAACAAAAAGCAAATTATTATCTGTGGGTAAAATCAGTCAGGGGACTTCCCCATTTGCTGATTTCTGAGATTCAGGACTGCTGGGGGTTTGGGCAGGGATAGGCATGTTTTCTCTAATTAAATAATGAAAAATGAAGTTATTATTACCATATATGTTCCTTTGTGTTCCTTTTCACTATAACAAATATCATTGCTAAACTTGTAGATTCCAAGAATGCTCCTGTGGTCTGTTATGAGGAGATTAACAGCCAGCAAGACAGGTTTGGGCACTGCGGGTTCAAGAAGGGACGCAAGTACCGGCCCTGTGCTTGGAGGTGCGCTGGGGAGGGGGCATTGGCTCTGCTAAAATGCATGTTTAATTGGGATTGGACAGTCAAGGGAAGTGCCAAGACTCCAGTCTATGGTGAGATTTGTGAAGCAACAAAAAGCTTTATGTATGTTCTCCTTGTTATGGTGTCTCTCCTTATGTCACAGATCCTCTCTTAGATCTCCCAGTCCTGCTGACATTTTCTTACCAGACTGTGTTGTTTAATGTTCCAGTGCTCATCAGGCAGTGTCCCTGTGTGTGTGTGTGTGTGTGTATGTGTTTGATACACATCCTGTGCAAATTGTCTTTCCAGGGATCTCAGGTGTGGGAAGTTGATCTGCACGTACCCATCCAACAATCCCTTCCCATCAGCTGCTGCTGCTGTGATTTACGCCCGAGTGCAGGAGCATTTGTGTGTCTCTCTGAGCTATCCAAATGCATCGGCATTGCTGGATCCGCTTCTGGTTCCTCCAGGGACAAAGTGTGGCTCTGGAAGGGTAAGGAAATATTTTATAATCCTCTGAAATTACAAATATAAACTGTAAACATTAACAAGATTATAGAAACACTTGCTCCTTATAGCAGTGTGCTTAAAACTTGCAAATGTGCCGTTAAAGGTTTGGTGGGGTGTGAGCACTAAACATGGCCTGGTCCCAGAGCAGAACTGTGGTTTCTTGGTCGGTTTTTTTGGCTTTTTAAATAGTGTGTTTTCCTTCCCCTTTGGGCCACAGTGTGATGTGCTGAGCACTGTGTGGGTGAGGCAGTGCTGGGCTGGAGCTGCCATGGTTTTTCCCAGGTGTGTATAAACAACACGTGTCACCCACACTCGGTGCTGGGGTACAACTGTGACAGCAAAACAAAGTGCCACGGCCACGGTGTAAGTCACACGGGATGCTGGGGCTGGGGGGTGGATTGGATGAGTTCATTGCACACCTGTACCCCCTCCCCTGGGCCTTCCAGGTGTGCAACAATAAGGGCAATTGCCACTGCTACCCGGGCTGGCAGCCCCCTGACTGCCGCAGGAAGGGGTTCCGCCTGGGTGGGAGCATGGACAGCGGTCTCCAGCTCTCAGAGGGAGGTGAGGACAGGCAGCAGGGAGGGGATGGCATGGGCAGGGGTGGCAGTGTCCCATGCCCAGCTGGGCTGTCTCCTGCCAGGCCTGCCCCTGCAGCGAGCACTGGAGTACGGGGAGATGGCCTGGCTGGTGCTGGGCTCCGGCCTTGTTCTGCTTGTCCTCACTGCAGCCCTCGGCCTCGGCCTGTGGCGGCAGCAGGTGCTGGGCCAGTGCCATGGGCAGCAGCCACCAGGCACAGAGGGGTGAGTGGGGCCCTTGGAGGGATGGGGGATGTGGGAGAGGGCCATAGTATTCCCCAAGAGAGCTAAGGGCATCCCTGGGGAGGGGAGGGAAGGAGATGAGGTGATTCCCTTTGGGTGTACAGGATTCTTCCCAGGGGGTCATGAGGATATTTTCCTGGGCTGAGGCAACCTCAGGAGGCTGAAATGCTCTCTGAGTCTGGTCAGGGCCAAGGCGCCATTGTAGGTCCCCACACAGCACCAGCCAGGACCTGGACAGGGAGCTGGAGCCAGACCTGGAACTAAATCTGGAGCCAGAGCCAGAGCTAGACCCAGAACTGCAGATAGACCTAGAGCTGGAGCCAGACTTGGAGCTGAAGACAGGCACAGATGCAACACCAGAGCCAGAGCTGGGGCAGCACCATGGGCAATAATTAAAGGTGTTTGGCAAAGCTGGTGTCGTGGCCAGTGTCCTGTGGTTTTGTGCTTATTGTAGTTTGTACTTTTTGTCAGAGTTAACCCTGCTCTTGGGGCCTAGGGGCCACAGCTGCTGAGATCACCCCCTTTTCTCTGTGGGCAGGTGGTGGTGGTGGCTGTGATTTGCCACGTTTATGAGGGCTGTGAAGCTGCCTGATGCTGGGGACTGTCTGGCAGGGGCAGGTCAGGTGCTGTGGCTGCCTCTGAAATGGACCTCTCCTGCATGGCTGTGGATGTGTGTGGCTCAAGGCCCCCTTCCTCAGGGCTGGGGACCAGGGAAGGTCACTGCCTCAAGTGGTGTGGCTGTGGTACTGACTGTGAGGGTGTCACCTCTGTTCTGAAGTGTATTTTTCCTGCAGTGCCCTTGGACCTGCACCCCACAGAGATGTCCCTCTTGTTGTTTCTACCCCTGGCCCTTCCCTTCCCTTCCCACACAAGGTGCCTGCAGCCAGCCCCAGCCCCTGTCTGCACAGCAGCACTCACAGTGCTGATTTTCCCCCAGAAAGCTGCTGTTTGGGAAGGCCCTGCTCAAAGCATCCTGCTGAACCCCCATCAGGTGGTGAGCCCCCATTGGCAGACCCAGTGACCCCCAGCACCATGGCAGCATCGTGGGGAAAACAGCAGCGTCCACTGTTCCGTGCATCTCTGGCCAGATGACAGCATGAGCTTCCCAGTATGGACCATCTGCAGCCAGGCAGGCTCCTGCCTGTCACAATTAGGTCAGCAGCCCACTGCACACAAGTTTGACACTGTCAGGATTGTGGGGATCCCCAGCTGCAGAAACAGCTGCCACCCTATGCAGCATCCCATGGGAGCCTGGGAGCCCCTCGGGGCAGAGCTGTGGGGAGCCAGCTCACAACCCCTGCTTCCTGTGAGAGGGGTCCCCCAAAGCTTTCCCATGGGTGGATGCCCACGGTGACGGAGTTTAATGTTTGCTCTGTGACAAAGCCTTATCAGCAACCTTTACCCATGTTTGCTCAGACCCTCTGGCCATTGGGCAGCCGGTCTGACTCTCCCCCAGGACAAGGTACAATCCTGCCGCCGGCACAGGCACTGCTGGCTCAGCATGTCCTGACAGTGAGGTGGCCAGGCCAGAGCACATCCTGACACCACAGCGAGTGTCCAGCAATGGAGGCCAGCAATAACACGGAGGAGCCCCCACTGCCTCTGACACTGACCAGGTTTCAGGTCTCCGAGGAGTTTGGCTTCCTGCTTCCCAATCCTCTGGTAGGAGCTGGCTGTGCCTCCTCATTTGCATGCTCTACAGGAGGCAGACAGGAAAATAGAGGGATTGGTGAGCAGCTTTCTGGGGGGGCTTTGATTTAGCACTTTGCTGTAATGCTTTACAAAGAGCAGTGAGGAAGGCAGGTGCTATTTTGGCACAGGCAGTTTCATAGGGCAAAACCCTGCCCTTTAAAATGATGAAAACAGCTGCAGCAAGAGAGGCACAGAAGAGAGGAGAAAGAGCTGTGCCAGATACACACTGGCCTTGGCTCTACAGGATTTTGGGGAGCATAAGAAGAGCAGGTCTCCTGTGCCCAAACTGGGGCTATTTATTACTGGCCTGGCTCCACAGTGGGAGTGCATGTGGACAGGCAGATCGTGTTCACCATCCATTAATTTGTGACCACACAGGCTTACAGGAGGGGGAAGCAGACATGAGCTATCAGCAGTGATGGGCGAGGCTGGGTGGGTGCTGGGAGCCTGGGCACATTCACAGCCTTCCCTCTGCCTCTCTCCACCAAGACAGAGCTGCCGGCACCCTACAGCCCCTGGATGGACATCGCCCATGAACTGCCCCACCTGATCATGAGCCATCGGCTCCGCTCGTGCGTTCACCAGGTATGGTGCTCTCCTTCCTGCCTTCAGAGCTCTCTCAAACCTTGATCCAGCACAGCAGTGTCTGTAAAACATGTGGAAAGGCAACACAGCAGCAAGGATGTGTGCTGAACCAGGACTGACAGCAAAGTCTTAACATCAGCACAGAAATAACTCCCGCAGCAGATCCAACCGCTCAGCAGCCAGCAAGGGCTGGAGCAAGGGACCCTCTAGAGACCTATGTCTCATCCCAGCCATGTTCCCTGCCAAAGGAGCCCCTGGCCAGGCTCGACCCTTCTGGCACACAGGGATCTGCTGCTCCCATGGGCATCCCAGCACCAGGGAGAGGGACTCCTTTTTGAGGAAAGTCCCATGGATTACTGTCCCTGCTCACAAACCAGCAACAGTGCAGCAGGAGCAAATCTTGCAGAGTGGGTGGGAATGTAGGCTTAAAGGCAGGGGAGAGGCACTAGCAGGGTTCCCCCAGCTGGTGGGGCAGGCCCTCCACTGCAGGGGCCTTGGCATTGCTGGTTCTGCTCCTTGCTCCCAAGGGTTTCCCTGGCAGATGCCGCAGCTGAGCACCCAGCACCTCCGAGGACGTGAGGAGCTGCACTTGGCACACCTGGTGCTCAGTTTCATCACCATGGGCTACGTCTGGCAGGAGGGCGAGGAGGGCACTGTGCAGGTAAAGGCAAGGCAGAGCAAGTTCACCTGCTCCTTGGCGTCTGGGAGCTGATGCTGCTTCCCTAGAACTTATCCCATGGGAGCAAAGCCCCTTTCCTGTGGCTGCAGCAGGAGTGTGTCTCCTCCTGCCTGGCTGCTGCCTGCAGACAGGCACCTTCCAACCGCCTGACAATATCCCTGTCTTCCCCTGTGTTTTGTGCCACTCAGGTCCTGCCCCGAAATCTCGCTGTCCCCTACTGGGAGGTCTCTCAGGCTCTGGGCCTCCCACCCATCCTCAGCCACGCAGACCTTGTGTTGGCCAACTGGAGGAGGAAGGACCCCAATGGGTAAAAAAGCCAGCAGATGAAGTGTGGTTCTTCCTGCAGTTGGGCAGCAGTGATGAGCAGGTGTTGGGGACAGACTGTTCCCAAACTGCTCCTGTTCTGCCAAAACCCAATGAATCCTACCTTTTCTGGGGTCAGCCTCATGGGTGCAGACATTGGAACTCTGTGGGGACATTGATGTCTCTGGGAGCAGTCCCTGCAGACAGTTCCTCTATTCCCTGCAGAGCACAGCCTGTCACTAGAATAATTTATAATGTCTCTCTCTCTCTCTCTCTCTCTCTGCCTCCCTTTTCTTGTGCATTTGTTGGCCATAACCGAAATGCCTTCAGGCCTCTGGAAATTGAGTAAGTAGTTAATGCTCATTTATTTTCTAAAGGTGTTGGTTTTGTTTGGATTGGCTCAGCTCTCCAGCACTGCTTGGGCTGAACTTCTCTTGATGTGTGCACACAAGAAGTGTTTGTCACACGAGTGCCACTGCGACAACAGCAGTGACTGCGGCAGAATCACCAGCTGCTCAGGCTGGGCAGATACAGTGGCCATGGGCCATGGGGAGGGCACAGAGAGGATGGCAGGACTCCCTCAACCAGAGCAGTCACACTCCCCTTTCACTCTGTGCCAGCTCCTCTCTGTAGGCTCTGAGTCTGGGAGGGTTTTGTTCCCAGAGCTCAGTGGGTCCTGCAGTGTGCAGCGAAGTCCTGAGCCACCCGCCCCCCTAATCTCTCTCCTCTCCCACTTTGTGCAGGAACCTGGACCCCATCATCACACTGCCCGGGGGAGAGAGCCTGCGGGGCTTCATCCTTGTCACCCTGCTTGTTGAGAAGGCAGCTGTGCCTGGCATTAAGGTGGGCAGCGCAGTGTCCCGGGGCTCTTTGCTTACCTGTAAATTGCCTGAGGTGCACCCATGAGGTGTCCCTGTCTGCTGAACATGGGCTGGGGAAGGGGCAGAGCTGGCATGGGTGGCAGCAAATGTCCAGAGCTGCTGTACACCAACATCCTACCCCTTTGTCACTTGGTGCTCTCCCTCCTCTCCTCTCATAGGCAATCATCTCAGCCCTTTGTGCCATCCTGACACATGATGAGGAGACCCTGCACAGAGCCCTGCAGGAGCTGGCAGGGGCCATCGAGGCCATGAGCAAGGCACTGAGGCAGATGCATGGTGAGAGCAGCTGGCGCCCACATGGCCCTGCACGTGCTGCAGCTCCTCACACGCGTTGGTGTGTGCCACGCATGGCCAATCACCTCTGATCTGATTGACTTGCTTCTAGACTATGTGGATCCAGAAGTATTCTATGCTGTGATCCGGATATTTCTCTCTGGGTAAGTGCAGCCTGTTTCCCTTCAGAGCCACTGTGTTGACAGCTCCTAGGGCTGGGGGGAGCTGGGAATGTGCAGGGAAGGGGTAGCCCAGACAGGACCTGGGGTCCCCCAGGGCAGGGTAGGGACCAGCATTGTGTCTGGCAGTGATGCTCCCGACAGCATCAAGGTCTTGTCCCTCAGGAATTCCTAGGCACTGGATCAGTTGGGCATGGACTGTGGCCAAGGGCTGGGGTCTGCCCCCCTTCAGCTTCTCTCCATCCCACACTTCAGCTCAGCCCTGACAGCCCCAACAGCCAGAACTGTGCACAAATGAATCATTCCTGCTCTTGGCCAAACAGTTTTGACAGGAGAAGAGGAATTTCTCTTTACTTCCACACTGTGTACACAAAGCCACAAAGCCGAGCAGGGGCTCTTCCCACTGCGTGTTAAGAAAACATCTGTAACAAGCTTTTGCTGCTGCTGTGTTACAATTCTGTCAGTTGAAAAAAAGAAAATCCCCCCCAAATACTGGAAACGCCATTTGGTCAAGGCAGAACCACAGCCCCAAGAGCCCAGCATGGCACGTTCACCATCCCTCAGCATCCCTGTGGGGCTGCAGCATCTGCAGACGCCTGCTCCCAGGCTTCTCAGGGGGGTTCTATTTTTATTTCTCTCCGTCATATCTCTGCATTCCCAAGTAAAAGGCTCCACGCATCATGATTAGGTTTCTCTCATTTTTTATCCAAGCTGACCTTGTCTCGATGGTCACCAGCCTGGGAAAACATGCCTTTTGAATTCCCTTCTGCTTATAATAACTTCCCACTAGTAGAGGTTACTATAAATACAATCCTGGGAGAACTAAAAATATTCTGGTATTTGATAATGAATCTATTTTCTCTATGATTTGTGTAAATTCTGTTCCTGCAGCTCAACAGACACTGCAGCCAGCACTGAAAGCTTCATGGAATGGTGCATTCTGCTAAAGGTCAACAGATATTTTTGTGCCAGGCACTTTATCTCTCTGAAATCGTGACTCCTGCCTCCATTTGGGAGCGAGTTCTTCTCCATTTCAGCACAAGAGGGGCTGACAAGAGTCTGAGTTCAGGGTGTGTGGCAGGGAAGCACCAGCAGTGCTGGCTCCTGACCTGCCCAGGACCAGCAGCTTCAGAGGGAGGAAATCCCATCCCTGCCTTGTTATCTGCAGAGATAAGTAGAGGCTGTCTGGCCTGGCCTCTATTTATCCTTTAAATGCCTTTAAAGACATCAACTTGAGTAACAGGAACAAAGGAAAATCCAAACTTTAGGGGCTCAGGAGTGTTTGGGTGACTGTCTGCTTGTCCAAACAGCCACTGACATTCAAGGAATTGATGTAAAGTGCCACTGTTGCTCAGACAAGTGCCCCCTCCCCTCTCCCACACTCAAGGTAGCTCTGCTTGCACAAACCTTCCTGAACTGGAGTAGGAGGCGCAGCCAGGCAGGGCAATGTGTCCCAGCACCATGCCACAGGGTGCTCACCAGGGCATGGAGATCCCAGAGAACGCTCTTCCGGCAAAGGAAAACTAAGGATTTCTCCCTACACCCACAGCCTCATTGTGTACCTTGGCACAGCATTTGATTTCCAAGTTTATCTCCTGTTTGAGGAGGGCTGACATGGCTGAGTTGGAGGAGGAGATCTATGGGCTGGGCCAGGAAGGTTTTGCTCAAACTTACCCGCCCAGGGTCCCTTCTTACAGGCCCCTGTCCCCAGCCCCATGGCCACTGCCTGACTGCCATGTCTCCTGCCCAGCTGGAAGGACAACCCTGCCATGCCACATGGACTCATCTATGAAGGGGTGTCCCAGGAGCCCATGGCGTACTCGGGAGGCAGCGCAGCGCAGAGCACGGTCCTGCACGCCTTCGATGAGCTCCTGGGGATCTGCCACCGCGAGGACAGTGGTAAGCTTGTTCTCTTCCAAAGCAAATAAGGGGCAGGGGAATAGATGAGCCAGAGTGATTCCCATGACTGTGCCAGCTCTGTCAGGCAGGAGGACATGTGCCCACGTCATCATCGCAGAGTCTGGCTGGGACAAGGCTCTGCCCAGTTCCAGGGAGGAAGGTTATAAATGTGGCTCTGACAGGTGCTTGATAAATTCAACCATGATAAATTCACAGAAGTACACACTTGGCTTTTTGCATGTCAGCTTTTTACTGAGGTTCTCTATGGGCCCAGGAATGAGGGAGCAGAGCATGCAGTCACCCTGCCAGTGATTTACCTCATCCATTCACATAGCTCCATGTTAGCCCAGCCCACAACAGAAATATTTACCAGAAATTAGCAAAACCAGTTTACCAGCAAAAAATCCCCAAACCAAACCAAAAGGCTGAGAGCAGGGCTAAACCCTGCCTTTTAGGGTTAGGACCAACCCTAATGGAACACTGACCTAATATGGGTTTTCTTTCTCACTTAACTGGAGGCAGAGCAGAGGAGACTGTGCAGGCTGTCAGTGGTCCCTGCGAGCCGTGCCAGCACCAGAGCTCCTGTCCAGCTTCTCTCTTAGAGGGTGGGGGCCTTTGATTCACTTATCCACAACTGATTCTTTCCTTTGCTGCTGTCTTGCAGCCGCCTTCCTGCACAGGATGAGGGACTACATGCCCACGCCCCACAGAGCCTTTGTGGAGGAGATCCACAGTGCCGTGTCCCTGAAGCAGCACGTGCTCTCCTCTGGGGACACGCGGCTCCGCGCCACGTTCAACCGCTGCGTGTCTGCACTGACAGACTTCAGGTCCTACCACATCACCATTGTCACCAAGTACATCGCCATTGCGGCGGCCAAAGCCAAGGCTGGGCAGGCAGAGCCAGGTGCCAGGGCTGGCCCCTCTAGGGGTAAGCCCCCGTCTGCCCTGGAGGCCAAAGGGACAGGCGGGTCTCACATCTTCAGTTTCCTGAAAAGCATCAGGGACACCACCAGGGAGGGGATGATAAGTGCCTGAGGGTTGGCAAGGCACTGCCCAAAGTGGGCACAAGAGGCCAAGGGGCTTCAGTGTCTCTCTGCAACGCACAATCCAAGATCCAAAACCTCCCCTCAGCAGCAGCCTTCCCCCCGTGCACGTCTGGGACATGGTGAACATGCTCGGAGCTCTTGAGAGAGAACAGTGCTGCTTTCCCCCAGAAGGTGCACAGTGAGCTCAGCATCCTCCCTCGGCACGGGGATGGGCACAGTGTCCTCCCATGGCACTGATACCAGCACATCATCCGTGTCCCTCTACACTCCCGGGGGTGGGGGCTGCAGTGCGGATAGACACGGGTGGACTACATGGACGAATAAAGCAGCGATTCCCGATCCAGCCGTGAGGCTGGGCCCTGTGTCTATCACGACATCGCAGCGCTTCTCCAACACCAGGTGGCGGCAGAAACCCGCGTTTGGCCCCCGCAGCAGAGGAACAGAGGGGCGGCAGGAACTATAAAACACTGGTGGGGATTGGGGGGTGGAGGGCGGAGGGATGAGGGGGACAGTGAAGGGCAAGAAGGAGCTCCTCACTGTGACCCTCCGCCTCTGGCACCCGGCCACGGCTCCTCTCCCCACCACACCTCCAAAGGGACCGTGATTACTCCACAGGGGAAGCCCAACAAACACCAATTCTCCCGTCATGAGAGGGACGCTGAAGCCACTAAAACCCTGCCACGCAAGGAGTGCGGATGAGCAAAGGGAGCCAAGCTGTGGGAGCAATGCGGGGGGCCAGGAGGCTGGTGCTCACGGGAGGAGACTGCCCTGAGGCACAGGAGTTGCTCTCCATGGCCGACTCCATTGGCCTCTCTGGTTAAGGGCTCAGGATGTCACAGGGGCAAAGCTGCAACACGGGGGGTCACACGGGCTTCACTTCAAGTCTCAGTGACAATACTGTGCTGTAGCAGGGGACATGGGGACACAGGGCTTCCTCAAGGGGCCAGCATGGAAAAAATACTCCTGATGAACCCATGATCCTCACTAGGTGCCTGCAGCAGAATAACGCCAGCCTGGTGCCAGGGTCAGCCCAATTGCGAGGCGCCTCTGCTACAGAGCCGGCAGCAGCTGAAGCGAGAGCCGCGAGCAGCCCCTGTGCTGGCCATGGCTGCGAGGGCTCCAGCGGCTCCCGAGGCTGCAGCCATGGGCTCACCCTGCCCATCTGGGCTGAGTGGGCAGAACCTTGTGCCAAGAGCAGTGCTAAAGCTTTTTTTACAATGCCAGGTGCTCCTGCTGCCCTTTTCTAGCAAGTCGGCATGCCCAAATTCTTTGGAATCGGCATCTTTAGGGAAATCAGGCCATATAGCTCTGTTTTGCCTCCCCAGGTTTTGCTGGCACAGCCGCCAGAGGCAGGATTCACACCCAATCAGTGTCTTGGTGCAAAAATAGCCCTGGCAGTGCCCCTTCTGCACTACCAGAAGAGAGTCAAGGTCCTTTGAAACGAGATGTCATTCCCATAAGGGCAAAAAGAAGCTCAGCACACTGCAGCTTGAATTATTAAACTCTTGCTAAATTGTATTTTGTGCTCTTTTTTTGAACGCAGCCCTAAAACTGGGGCTTCAGAGATGACTTCAGTAAACAACCCACGGGAACGTGTCAGCACCTTTAAATCTTTGCCTGGCAGCACTCCTTCCACTTGATCTTCATTTCTGAATAGCTGCTGCATATTTCATGTAGGAAATATTTCATCCCAGTGATTGCCTTGGTCTATTACATTTCAGACCATTTCAGGAAAACAGCAAACTTGGACCAGGGGAAAAATCACTCCAGCTAAATGAGAAACACAGCCAGGACCGGAGGGAGCTGGGACAGGCTGGCCCTGCAGGGGAATGGGAGTTCCACATGCTGCAAATGCCCAAACCCCTCTGGGCAGCAGTGATGCCAGTGTGGCCAGGAAGGACCGCAGGATCCCAGCAGGTGGGTTTTCTTCTGCTGCCAACTCCCTTCTCTCTACATGCTGCCCCTGCCCCATGCCAGTGGAGTCAGGAGCAGGTCCTTAGGAGCAAGGAGGATAGATTTGTGTCACCTCAGAAAAGAAAAGGGAAGCTGGGGAATCGGGGAGATTTTGGAGGGCTCTGGAGAGCCAAGGGGGTTCCCTGCACTGGAGGGCATGCTCACCTTCAATGCTCTTGGGGGACAAGGATGGTACCCAAGAAACTGCAGAGAAGGAGTCAGCCCACTGCATTCCCAGGCCAGCAAATTGCACAGCACAGGCTCCCCATGCCTGAGTTCCCATTACCAAATGCTCTGTCACAGCCAGCTCACAATCAGTCAGCTGCAGCTCCTTTAGAACTGAATTCAGTGAGGATCCTGACACTCTGGAAGTACCCAGAGAATGAGGCACAGCTCTTTCCTGTGTGCTTTCCTGGCAGGCTGGGACAGCTGCTCCACAAGAGCTTTGATTTCTCTCTGTTTTCAAACCACTGCTGTCTAACATTGATCACAAGACAAAGACACCTGAGGTCTCAGGTGCATTCTGACTGGAAGCACATGGCATTTAAATAATTTATGTCTGTACCTAAAAATGGCACAATGTGTTTGAGGCCAGCGTGGAAAAAATTTTGCATCCCACACTGCATCCTGCCACTGGGAACCGTGCTGCCACAGGCTGCCAACCTGAGTCCCCACTTTGTCCTGAAAAGCTTGTTTTGGCAGGCATTGGGGAAGCCCAGGATATGTGGGATGAGTACAGCCACAGCTCCCTGCCACCTGTATTGAGCAGCAATGTTCAGGCTCTGCTACTCTCTCAGCCAAACCCCAATTGGGACAACCTGAGCATGGTGGACACCCACGATCCCCTACACTGGGACAGGAAGGGTTAAGCCTATTTCTGCAGGTCTGTAATAAATTAATGTTATTTCAGCAAGGGAAAAGCTGCAAAGGAACAGATTCCCCTCCCTCTTTCAGAGGTGCTGCCAGACCAGACCTCAGCTTCCAGAGGCAGATCTCCCCAGTGAAGCTGGAATGCACAGTCTGCCCAGGATCCATGACTGAGAATGGGATTTTGCACCATCTCTGAGCCCAGCAGTATTTGCTGGGCCAGCTGAGACTGATGCCTGCCAGGGAGTGGATGGAAAAACAGGAGAGATGTCACAGGCCTTGTCCACATCCTGAGCAGCAGCTTCAGCCCCAAACTGGTGCCACCCACACAGAAACCTCCCTTATCTCTGGAGCCAGGCCCTGTCCCTGCAGCACAGAGGCACAGGTTTCCATTGTGGAGCTGCAGCTCAGGGCTGCCCAGCAGATCAACAGCTCTTCCATCCACATTTTGGAGTGTCCACCAGACTCCTGACTCCTTGCTTTTGTTAAGCAGAGATTTCCCCTGTGATATCTGGTGGTCAGACCTGTGTGATGGAGAAGGAAGGCTGGTGCACGCCCAAGTTGGCAGGAGGAGGCCTCACCTGGGCACACCTTCAATGCCGCCAAACCTCACAGAGCCTCACCAGCCCTGGGACCAGCCTGCAGGAGGTGGCCAGCCCTACCCACCAGGCTCCCTCTGCTCCCTGGGCCATGCCCAGCCCATCATCCCACCCACACTGTTTGCTCAGACTTTCCGTCGTTCTCAATTGCTTTGGCCTCTGGTTCCCTCCTCGCCATGCCCGGGTCACCTTCCACCAAGACAAATCTGTGCGAAAGTTCCTGAGCTGCCCATGGGTGCTGGCAGCCCCTTCCCGGTGCCGGGCTGCCAGGCCCCGCTGCAGGAATTCCCACAGCCCCCAGGCAGATTCAGCCAAGTGCTTTGCTGCTTTTGTCCCTGTGAATATTTGAAATCGAACAGGAATACAAACATTTGGATTCTAGACACTTCCCAACCCCGACGTTATTTATCATACTTGGCTCTGCTCCTGGAGTTGGGGCCAGAAGAGGCTCTGAATGATTTAAGTGATTTAACATGCTGTGCATAGATCAATCTCACCCTTCCCTCCAGCCACAGGTTTCCCTTTGTGGTTTGCTGCACACTTATTATATCCATCAATATCTAAGTAATTAAAATCCCCCATTATCTGTGTCCTGGCTGCCTTACAAACTCCTCATAAGCTATAAACTCTTTCATTGTCAACCTCCCTAAAGTGTCTGGGAGTTTGCAGCCCCATCTCAGGGTCCCCAGGCTGTCATTACATCATGAAGGTCCCATTGGAGCTGTGGCCCGTTCTAGCCTGAGCCATGGTTGCTGTTCCTCTCCCTGTGTTGCTGGTCCTTGCTAGGATTGCTCATTTCTATCCCCATCTTCCTCCATTCACCAGTGAGTTTATCTCAGAACTTCCCCAACTCCAGCTTCACTTGTGCTACTGATGGGGAGCTCAGGACCTGCTGCATTCCTGGGAGCACCCAGGGGTGCCAGGCTCCGAATGCCACATCCCAAATTTTGCCCTGCTGCAGAACGATCTGTTGTACCTTGGAAAGGCAGCAAGTCCCCAGTGCTGTCACACCTGTGGCCCAAATGTCCCCTCCTCATGATCAGGGATCATCCCAGGGCTCTTCTGGGGGGGACACTTCCTTGTCACCTGGTCGGGCTCCTTTCCTGCACACCTTGGCCACAATTTATTAACAACAACCAAGTTTGCCTTGCAATTCCCCATTGGAAGGGATGTGAAGGCACAGAAAATAATTGCCTTCACCTTCTTTCTGGTGCTGCCACTTGCCCCAGACCTGCCAGTTCATCGTGCGTGCCCAGAGCACCGTGTCCCTTGGAACACTCAGCTTGGCAAAAGGAGAGGCTTATCTGTACCTGGGGAAGGGCTCACCTCTACAGAGTGACTGCAGGCCAGATATGATTACAGGCCATGACTGAAGCCAAAAAGTGCTAATTACAGCACAGAGGAGGAGAGAAGCTGCTGAATTACACCTAATATGGAGGGGAGTCAGGAACAGATTGAGCAGCCATCACTGCTAAGATGATGACACAGGGCTGTTCCAGCCCAGGGCCACCTGGACGGCTGTGCTGGGACACTGACACAGCAGGGACATCTTGCCAACATTGCTTTTGTTTTGCCATTTGTAGCATCCTGTTTTACTTACTCTGTTACTTGGTCCTGAAGGGTTTTTGCTCTCGTGTCACTGGGACCCACTTCCCCAAGGCCCAGGAGTCTGTGGTCAGGCCTCAGACAGAGCCTCTGACAGGAAGGAGGGGATTTATTCATGTTCTCTGTGTGACCTCCAGGAAATCTGTTTTGTTGTGTTTTCCCAGCCTTAACAGACAAGTGAGTATCTCTATCCCCTCTGCCTCTCCTGCTTCACTCCATCTAATGCTTTCCTCTCTTTCCAAAGGACAGCATGGCCAGTGTCAGTGTTTTCTCATGGGCAGCTGGTGCTGGGAAATGGTGAAGTCTTCATCATCAGATGAAGGATACTCAAATGGGGCTTTATTTCAAGCCCTAAATTCCTTAGTGTCTGGCCAGTGTTTGTAAACCTTTGCACTGTCAGAGCTGTTGGTAAACAAAGAAGCCAGAGACCCAAACATTGGCACTAGAATAAAAATAGCTCTACATGGGGCAAACAAAGGGTGGGAACAAGACATAGGCAGATCCTGCTGAAGGTCTCTGACCTTGCTTGAGCACGACAACCATCACAGTGACTGCACACGACAGCCCCACTGTCTGCAGCCCTGCTCCAAGCTCCCTGCCAGTGAGTAGCAGGTGGGGTTTTGTGGGATTCTGGGACACCATAAATGTCACTTTTGCATTTCAGGATTCAAGGGGGTCACACTGTTGAGGCAGACCTCATTCCTGCCATCCTTTCCTGGCATGGGAAACTGTGCCAGGTTGCCTGTGCATTCCCATAGGCCCTGGCTGGGAAATGCTGTCCCCAGGGCAGGACCCGAGCCCCAACACATGCAAGGGCAAAGCGGACAAATGGCTGGGATTGGTTTCTCTGATGCCCGGGGTGCCCAGTCACGCTGGGAGCAGGGTTTAACCAGTGCAAGTCA
The DNA here is from genome assembly GCA_013397935.1 of Dasyornis broadbenti. Lineage (NCBI taxonomy): Eukaryota > Metazoa > Chordata > Aves > Passeriformes > Dasyornithidae > Dasyornis > Dasyornis broadbenti. The sequence continues at coordinate 610,103 of VZRN01003000.1, forward strand.
CTGGTGCCACAGGGACAATGTGCCATGGCCGCCCAAATGCCTGTTTGCTGAGTTAGTCAGCACAGCCCGCGGTTGCTAGACCTGGTAAACAAGGGCAAACACAGATACTGGTGTCACAGGAGGCACAGTGAACCCCTGAGGCAATCACTCCCCAGCATCCTAGGAGCTCTAGTCAATCCCATTTCTTAGAAAAGAGAGAAAAAAAGGAAAAGAGACAAGGCGCTGCTATTATTGCAGTAAGAGGCTGTGTCATGCTGGGCTCTGCAGCTAAATATATTCTGTGTTTACTGTAAGCAAGGACAGTGGGAAGCCTTCCGAAACGGCACGGGGGCTGCTCCCATTTTTTTCAGCTATCAATCATGCCTGGTTTGAGCCATTTTTATCCTGACACAAATGGAAAATATTTTCCTGGTTTAATTTCTACTGATCAAAGACACTTCCTCAACAGCAAGGAGCCCCACAGCCCTGCGGGGGGAAGAAGTCTCCGAGGAAACTATTTGCCTGAGGGGATGTGGGATGCAGCTCACATGCCATGAGATGCCCTGTGAGCGGATGGGGCACATCCTGAGAGTCAGGACACAGTCCCACAAGTCAGGACACCATCCCACCATCCCAAGGGCAGGTGGCCAGGCTACTAATCCTTTCTCTTCCCCAATTAATTTGCCAAACAAGAAAAGTGGTGTTTAACACATGCCTGCCCAACACAGTGCTGGGAGCACCTTGACACTGCCCCAAGGTGTGCAGATCCCCTCTGCTGCACCCGTATCCTCTTCCCCAGCTGCTGTCGTGATGAGAGAGGCCTGCAGAAGGGCAGGGTTTTGGGGTCAGATATCTGTTTACTTTCTCCATAAGATTTCCCTAAACAGCATTGGAAAATGCTCCTTCCACAAAGCTCATCGTGGCCGGAACTGACTCAGCTTTCTGCACAGAGGGTCCTGGCGATGAGCTCATCGGCCTCAATAACTTGGCGTCACACCCGACACTGTTTACTGACAGACAACATATTTTATTTCTATTTGTGCCCATCAGAGTGGTGAGAGCAGGGCTCCCGATGCAACCCCTGACCCCGCAGCCACCTGGCTCCCTCAGTCCCACACAGACCCTTGTGACCGGCAGATTCTCTCCACAAGGTAGACACAAAGTCAGCTGTGATTTACTTCTCCCAGGCAGACGCCAACAACTCCAGAGCACAAACTGCTGGGCTTCTGGTTTGACCCCGAACCACTAAGGGCTCAGAGCCACAGTGGGAGCTGTCACAGCCGAGGCTCACCATCAGCACTTTGCTGCTCAGCCAGACTCTGCCGGAGGGACTGCAAAGCACAGCTTGCCATACACACAGCATCAGCCCTCTCCCCTCCCCTCCTACACCGAACTAAAATCTACTGGCAGTTCTAAACTGGCTCTTTTTTGTTTGAACTGCTGCATAAATAACCCAACAGACAGCCTGAAGCCCCCGCACGCTGGCACCTGACAGCAAGTCAAGGGCAGATCTTGAGAACAAAGACAAGGCTCCCATGTAAACAAGGCATCAGTCACTGAGACTGTAACTGTGATTGTGGGGAAACATCTAGAAGGCATCGCTGTGAGAGTTAAATGTGTCTGAGAGCAGGGACTGTCGGCAGGGACTGTCGGCTGTTACTCAGTGTCGAGGTCGAAGCACTTGGGTTGGTGGGTCCACTGGGGCCAGGACTCAAGGGAAGCTCTCAGTGACCGTACAGAGCAGGTCTGTGCTCACAGATGATTCACAGTTCATGGGAGCCTCCCTGCTCCGGTTCTGCCCAGCACAGGCCTGTGGCAGGCGACAACGGTCCAGTGCCTGAGACTGCCAGCTTTGCCTGTCCCAGAGATAGGCTTTACAGCCCTGCTGCTGCTCTTTGAGCAGGGCTGACGTGTGCAGCTGATGGCAGTTTTCTGGGGAAAACAACCACTGGCAGAAGTTCAATCACCTGCCATAACCCGCGAGCAGCCGTGGTGGTCCTGGGGACAGCCAGAGCCCAGGCACAAACCTGTGTGACACCTATGGAGCAGCTCCCACCCCTCTACAGCAGGAGGGGCACAGCCAGCCTCAGGTGAACCTGGGGAGGATCTGCAGTAGGGCTCAGCATGCAAAAAGTACGTCCAAAAACCTGGATGAAGCCAGCAGCCCCTGTGGCTCAGGGACAGCCACAGGGATGGGAAGGGGATCACAGAAACTGCTATTCTAGCAGCTACAAAGTGAAGTTGCTGGGCCACCAGAGAGGGTGGTAGGAGCCAAACACCATCTGTTCTCTCCTAGGAACTCTTTTGTTAGTGGAGAAATGAGCTACAGGGCTGATAACTCCACAGTGCCAAGCTCATATCCCAGACGATCGATGCAGCGCTTGATTCCCTGATAAATCTCCACGGGTGCAGCTTTGCTGTTTTCCTCCTTCCCTTCCCAGTTTTCTTCTCCCAGTGTTACTCTGCTACACATCCCTAAACCTCAGCTGTTCCTCTCCAAAACACAGCCAGGTCAGGAGCTCCCTCTGCCACATCCCATTTTGCTTTGACACAAAATTAAGGAACTGAAAACTGAATTTGCTGATTTTCTGTACAAGAAGCCTGACCCTGACCTGGAACCTGACTCAGCTCCTTCAACATGAAGCCATTGTTTTTGAGCATGGACCACTTGCAGGCTTTCAAACATTGCACAGAGGTCACTCAGGCTTTCCCCTGTGCCATGGTCTCAGGCAGAGCCACGAGCCTGAGCCTTTGGTGTGCCCCTGCCTAGACTGGGATCTCCTCTGCACCAGCACAGCCCTCCCCAGGTAGCCCAGATCACCCTTCACACTCCCCTAGACCCCCACGCTGCCTCACTGCTGTGCATTGCCACCATCCTGCCTCCACCCTGACAGCCTCAGCACCCAACTCCCATTTTGCGCATCTGGCTCCTGATCCCGACTCTGGAGTGCAGCCGCAGAGATCTTGGGAGCGACAGCGGCACCGCAGGCCCCCAGAAGCTGGAGCAGCACAAAGGCACATCCTGTCTGCCATCCCTCCTGCAGCAGAGGAAGCAGCTCAGCAGAGATTAGAGCCCTGAGGAGCGGGCCACTGGGCTACGTGTGCTGGGTACTGTCGCCCGCGAGCCGGGCTGTGACAATGACCCGAGCCAGCCCCTCAGCCCAGCCCTGCAGCAGGATTTCCCGTGAGCCCATCCACTCAGCACCAGACAATGAACTGTCTGACAGCTGGAGACGGCTCTGCCTTTGCCCCTCTCCAGCGACGGGTCCTCAGGACCTTCAGGAAGATCAAACAGGAAACTGGGCAGAGAAAGAAAAAGGTTGTTCGTGCTCGAAAGTCCAAACTTTCATTGCTGACCTGGGAGGAAGATGCTGAAGTCAGAGTATTCAAATACTTTCGCCAGCTCTCATGGGAATAGCAGGACATGGTGAGTGGGGCTGCACTCTGTGTGACAGTTTGGTGCCATCCCAGGGTGCTGGGCCTGCTGGCATGCGCTCCCACCTGAGGGAGTTATCCCACTTAAACTCCTACCCTGCCCCATGCCCCAGTGGCATCATTTGCCTGCATCCCCATAGACATGGCTTTTCTTTTTGAGACGATGCTCTGGCTGGCAACCTGCCACTAGATTTCAGGAATGATCCTCCATGGGGAGCACTATAGCCAGAGTTTCTTTTTTCAAGATGGATTTTGGAAGTCTCAAGCACCAAGAGAATGCACCCGTGGCTTCCTTGCACAGTGAGCCCTCGCCTCCCCAGATCCTCATGTCCCCTGGGGCAGCAAGCATCCACACCAGAGGTGTCCTCAGCTCTGCTTTTCTGCGTGCAGGGCTTCTTCCAAGGGTTTCTGCCCGTTAAAAGTGCCAGAAGTATCTGTTTCTCTTCTGTTTCTTACCAGACGTGATTTACTTACTGTAACTGGCTATTCGTTATGTCCTGCACTGCATTATTAACTTGGTGATCGTACATTTAGAAGAGAATTTATGAGAAATGAGGAGATATTCATTATCAGTAACACCACAGACTTTACTCTTATATGGTCTCTCTGCCCAGAGCGATGCTCAGCTCAGCCAGCGCACACCCAGCTCCAGCCATTCCTTGGACCAGAGCGGGGCAGGGCTGCTCTGTGCAGTTCTGGAGCTGCATTCCCTTCACTTAGGCTGGTCCTGATTTTTTGCCCTATTAAAATCTTTTCTGATGGAATTCAACTGGCTTAATTGTACAATCATGCCTTCTCTTGTCTGAAAATCAGTATGTTTTTCCTGTTTTCAGGCAGGGAGCTATGAGAGGATTGTCTGAGACGTATCTGTGCTTTCCAGCAACTGAACTGGAACAGAAATGCCCTTAAAATACCCTCCTTATCCTGAACCTCTAACCTGGGGACAAATATTCCTCGCATCCTGTACCTCTGAACTGAGGACAAGAACTTGCCCTGTCCTGCATCTCTGAACTACACACCACAGGAGGAGTCACAGGGAACACAGCTGACCAAGTTAAGCTCTTGGATTTTGTGAGCAAAGGGTACAGTGTCCTGCCACACGATTTGGACAAGTGTTGCCAAATGTTCTATTAAAGAAACAACAACCACAGAAAAACCCCAAGCAGCAGCCAAACAAACAGAAATATCAGGTGGAGTCCCAGAGGCACACAAGTCCCAGTGCAAAGAGGCTGTGGGCAGGTTGGAGCCAGGGCAGGCACTGCCATTTGCACGACCTGGATATCTGACAACCTCCCAGGAATTTGGACTCCAAGAGCAACATAATGAACCAGTTCCTCCTTGACCTTAGAGCCATGCCACAGCTGTCTCTGCAGAGCACTCTAACTCAGAAACCTTTCCCAGAAGACAGCACACATCAGGAGCGGCATTTCTGGCTCCTGAGAAGGGCTGGGGTTCCCCAGCTGCAGGCTGGTGGCAGCTGTGAAGGCTGTGAGGAGCCAGAGCTCCAGACCATGTCAGCCAGGGAAAGGATGGGAAGAGCAGAGATGGCTGGAGGCTCCTGGACATTTCCCATCCTTAGGTTTTCACTGAATGACCTAAAGACAAAGCAAATATATCTATATCTAGCTATCCATTATATTTCACAGGTATCACAGGATATTCTGTCTTGGAAGGGGTCATCGAGTCATACTCCTAAGTGAATGGCCCAAGCACACACATATCTATATAAGCATATTTTAAGGGAATAATTTAACTTTCCTCTGCTGTTCCAAAGCCTCCCAGATGCCCTTCTAAGGGCTCCGTTTCTGAATGTCCCATGTGTGGCTGGGAAGTTCTGGGCAGCACTGATGCTCCATGGAGGCTGCTGCATCCTCTGATCCCAAATGGGTGTTACAAGCCATGGAGGCTTTGGCAGCAGCTAGTGAAGGGAAAGCTATGCAAAACATGCCCCAGAGAACTGCACAGGCATCCCGGATTACCTTCTTTGGAGTGGTTTTGGAGGTTACATTAAAGCAAAGCAAGTTCTCTGCAAAAGTTTGTGGGACAGGCACTGGCTGCTCCAGCTGCCCCTGCACCCAGGGCAGCCTCAGCCTCCCTCCACCTTCTGCCCTGGGGCTGCCAGCTCCCTGCCCTGGCTGGGGGCTTTCCTGGCGGCAGAGCCCCTTGTGCCCGGAGCCCGTCACGCTGGGAGAGGCAGAGCACGGTTAGAGATGTGGCTGTGCCTCTCTGCAGACAGTGGGGATGGCAATTAATCCTCCCATTAACGGGTGAAATGGAGCGTTTGTGTCTCACAAAGCAATTACACAACAATAGCAGGAGAACGATGATAGAAATCACATCTTCTCTGAAGTTGCGCTCCAATCCAACACATGAATAATTCCTCCTAGGCATTACTGGGAAAGCAGTATTAAAAGACAGATATAAACAAAAATTACTGGAAAAAAACAGACGAGGCATGCTTCATCGCTCCGTCAGAGCCAAGCACAACTAAATTTATACAAAGTGGGCAGAGAAGCTTGAAGGGGCAAAGACATTTGTTACTGCTCTGTGCAAGATGAGCTCACAAGGAAACACGTGCTTGATCTTGGCAGCTTTCTGATGTCTTACTCCTAAAGCATCAGCTTTAGTCTCGGTTTCCATGGCAGATACTTTTCTGAGCTTGTATCTTCTACAGATATTGCTAATTTATGCTCTCAGCCACATCTTTGCAAATACCTGCAGAGCGATTCCATGTGCAGTGGGAGTGGTGAAAACAAGGCACACATCAACATGCCTCAGGTCTTGTTTTCAACCAGGGGACACAAAAGGGTTTGTTTTCTTCAGCCACAAGATCTTGGCTGATCTTCTGGCACTGTATTTTGCCCCAAATACTCTGACACTGTGTTATCTGTCCTGTGAAGCAAAGCACTTTCAGCATTTCATCTGGACACGTGTTGCAGGCAAGGTTTTCCTTCCAGTGCTGGGGCAGCTCTGCGCAGGAAGGGTTGGGCAGCACATGTGGCCCTGCTTCCTTCTGCTCCCCCATTGCATTTCATCTCAGCAGAGTCTATAAACCATAAGGTCTTTCCCAGGCAGAGACCCAGCCACACCAAAACCGTCCCATTTTCAGGGTGGGTTTATCAGCTGTGCAAATGTTGAACAAGCAGCTGATGAATTGGTGTCACCAATTCAGCAAGATGACGGCAAGGTGAGGGGCTGCATGTCTGGCTGGTGGAAGAAGAATCCCAGGGATTTGCAAAGCTGTCGTTTATACAGTGAAGCATGGAACATCCAGCTCATACAAAAGAAATTGGGAAAAACTTGTAAAAAGTAACTCACACAATGACAGAGCCACTGGAAACAATAGCACGTGCAGAGAGAGCTCATGCCGGAGCAAAGTCCTAGCAGTAGTGGGGAAGCCTGTCCTGGCAGGATGTGGTGAGTGCAGGGTGCAGGGCTGTTTCAGGATGTGCCCAGCAGCACCAACAGATGAGTCCCAAGTCCCAGTTAGGAAAGTGGCCAGACATTGAAATGAGACCACTCCCTTACCTAAGGATAAAAGCCTGGCAAGCCCTGGCCAGCTGAAGTTGATCTGAGTCAGGCTGGAACTGGGGTTGCCAGTCATTCTGGGGCCCAGGTAGCCACACAGCTTGCACATCACCTGGTGAGCAACAACTCACAGGTGATCCCCTTCTCTGCTCTGAGCCAGCACAAACATCTACGCATGGGCTTCAGGTGTGTTCATCTCTCCACTGGCTCCCACTGACCACAGGAGAGGGGTATATGGCTCAGACGTATCCCCTCCCTCCATCCAAACAAAGTGAAGTTTTAAAGGGAATGTGGAGTAAAAAGCATCTGGGTGATGTTTCTTTGGATCTGATCTTCAGTGTGGTCAGAGGTCACCTCCACAGCTCTCTGGTAAATAAGGGAAACCCCTGGTCCAAGTGGGATGGGGACAGAGTCTGTTCCTAGAGCCTTTCAGCAAGGATGAGTAACAGGGTCAGCAACAAAAGTAAACAATAGTGTAGTTTTCCAAACACAGCCTCTGCAGCATCCGGCTGCTTTAAAACATTAACCAAAATACACTTATCTCTGGCTCCTGGCCTTAGGTGACTTTTGAGCCTGCAGCTATTCTGGGCCAGATTTGGTTGTGCTTGGTAACACCAGGTGTCTAAGCTCAGCAGGAGCTCCAGTGGTCAAAGCCATGCCCTGTCCATGGTGTATCTTCAGTGAGAAGGGATCCATAAGGGCCATCGAGTCCAACTCCCTGCACCTCACAGGGCTGCCAAAAACTAACCCATATGACTAAGAGAGAGGGAGAGAGTCCCAGCCCAAGGGCTTATCATTGGCCAAGGGTGGTGTAGAGGGTGCAGACTCTTTTGGAGCAGAGGTGAGTTTTCTCTCCAGCACCGATGAGCATGAAATTTAAAAAAAAGGACATTGGAGGCAGGAGCAGAGCAGCAAACCAAGAATTTCCTTGCTCCCCCTGAGACCATTGCCATGTGCAGCTGGGCAGCTGAGGATGTAACACGCAGGGAAGTCACCTCAGAGGATGTTAGGGATCACCTGCCTTTGGGACATCTCTTGTCAATTAGAAACTGCAGCTCTGTGTGCACTAAAGATGAGTTGCATCTGCTGGGAAGCAGCAGAAAGGATCCCATGCCCAGACAGGAACAGGTTTGCAGTGCTGCTGATGGACACATAGCCAAGTTCTTGCCTGTTTGCACAGGCTCCAGCCTCTTGCAAGTATTGCAACAGTTCTCACCTGGAGTTGTACCTGTTTAAGATATGGTACAGTCTGCACACAGTGCTTTTCATGTACAACAAGGGCAGGAGTGGAGTTTGGGCTGTGGTGGCTCAGTACCACAGCGATGGTTGAAGCCTGTTCTGTGGTGGGTCAAAGAAAAGCCATTTCCGTTGCAGAAGCAGAGAGAACTTTTCATCTCGTCCGCAGGACAGGAAAGTTGGCAACTTAACTGTTAAACTTGCCTGTGAGTGTTGGATGTTGACATCATCGTGATCTCACCACTGTAACCTGAGCCCTCCGGCTTTTCCTCCAGCCTGCCTTTAAATACCAGTCCTGGAGCCAGCACAGCACCCATTCCTTCGACTGGAGCCCAAGGCAGACACGGCAGCAGCCCCGTAGATGAAAGCAAAGCCAAGCTCCAGCACTCCAGCCATGTCCACGTCACTGCGAGTGAGCCCCTCGGTCCATGGCTACCGCTTCGACACAGCCCTGCGCAAGAAAGCCGCGGCCAACATCTTTGAAAGCATCAACGAAGAGTCCCTGCAGAAGCTCTTCAAAAACTCGGGAGACAAGAAGGCGGAGGAAAGAGCCAAGATAATCCTCGCCACCGACCAGGACATGGAGGAAAAAATGAGAGCGCTAATGGCGCTAAAGCAGAGGAGAAAAGACAAACTTCTCCAGTTCCTGACATTTCGGAAATACTCCATTAAAGTTCACTGAACTGGCAAAGGGAGCAGAAATGGAGAACATTTTGTGACGGGACTGTTTGTGACCTCCTACCACACTCAGCATGCTCCGCTGCCCCGTGGGACCGGGCACCCGACAGCCCACGCACAGGGCTCCAGCCCCACTGCAAACTGTGAGCCCAAAGCGGCATCGGTGCCCGCAGCAGCATCGGTGCCCGCGGCAGCACTGGCGTGGACAGCAGCACTGGTGTGGACAGCAGCCATCGGTGCCCACGGCAGCACTGCCCGCAGCTGCATCGGTGCCCATGGCACGTCGGTGTGGACGGCACTTGGGTGGCCAGAGGCTCGCAGAGAGAGAGCAGCTCCCAGCGGGAAGCAGACAAGCTCCCCCGGGCAGCCGTGGGACCAAGCTGGGGGGAAACCCACACGCCCGGGTGTGATTCGGAACCTTCTGATGGACTTGGTGTTCCCTGACTTGACCCGTGTGCTTTGCCTTTACAGACTTGTTTCCTTAAAGCCTGAGCCCATGCAAAGCCCTGGTGCTGTGGCTGGAGGGAGCCTCTGGAGATCGATCAGCTGCTGATCACAGTCACTTTTCATGTGTTAAATGCACCCAAACGCACCGTATGGTGCAGTAAGTTCAGCCGTCCGGGAATGCATTTGCTCCAGAGGCACTCTGCACAACTGTACCTTTCCTTCCCAGGCTGTATGTGTGCAGTAAAAGTCGTTTGCACAGAAGCAATAATAATGACAGATTTCCCTGAATTTACTGTGAAGTTCTCTAACATTGTGTTCACTTACCATTAACACAAAAAATCTGAATATAATAACGACAGTTCTTCTCTGTGTAGGTTACAGTCACTATTAGATGAGTACTTACTTCATGGCAATATTTTATGACAATGTTATTATTCTGTTGACTATAATTTATTGCATACATTGATGTGAAAATTAATAAATTATGAAGTAAATATAAATTATCTTGTCTGAACTGCTCAGTTCTCATGGAGTGGTGAGGTTAGACTTTTTTTGTCATTTCATGGGGACCCAGTTTAGGAGCAGACTACCTGCACCTCTCATTCATTCCCCAGATGTGGCTTTGGCAGCCCATTCTCAGGATCTGGAGCAGCCCTGGTGTCCCCACAGCCCCACTATCTCACCTGGCAGCACTAGTTTGGCCCACAGTTGCTATGGCGACCACATCATTCCCCAGAAAAGACCTCACCAAATTTTATTGTAAATCAAACTCCAGTGTTAGTTTCCCCTCTGTAATAAAGGAGAATGACATCTTCTGCAACACAGAAAGAAAGGTGTAGAAAATGATGGTTCAGGGCCAGGGTGGGCAGCATGGCTTGTCAGCTTTTGGCATTTCTGCGGAGCTGAGAAAACCTGGACTTGGCTCCTCATCACCCAAAGAAACAGAAGTGAGTTATGAAGCTTTGGCAGCAGAATTGAACAGTTTTTCTGCAGGTTGTGCTGTACTATCATGATAGACAATGCTGAAAGTACACAAAAATAGCAAAGACTGGTTATTTATAAGTCTGTCCTCTAATAACCTGATGGTTTAGAAAAAACATTCCCATGACTCTGCTTAGAGCAACAAAGATAAAACAGCTTGGAAGAGTGATAGCCCAGCTACAGTTTTTTTGCCTACAGTAAGAACTCCAAACTGCCAATAAGTCAGGGAGACTGGAAATAATCTTTTAAGTTACCTAATAGAATGGGCAATTATAATTATTTATAGCTGGAGTAGGTTGCACGGTGATTTCCCCTCCCAGGAAGACCAAAGAAAAATGTTTTGGGATTAACCTGTTTCAAAGAGCCTCCAAAGGCTTTTCAGAACTGCCCATGCTCAGGAAAATCTGTCTCAGAGCAGGGTTGCTCCAGAGGAAGTTGCCAGTTTTCCAGCATTGGACCTCTTCCAGAGCAGCGCCACACACTCGCTGCAGCTGCTGCACCCATTCCTTACACGTCCCCACAAACCAGCCACGGTGACAGAAACTGCCTCAAATGGGCCATTTCCAAAAAAGGCCAAACAGGGCCATTCAGTGCCTGCCCACAGCCCAACCCTGCTCCACTCAGCCACTCCTGGCCCTTGGGATGCAACGCAGCTCATCCCACTTTGGCGGGTGTTCCCATCAGAGCAGTTTCTTGCATGACAAACACTCAAAAGAGAAGCCAGCAGGGCAACGAGCCCCCAGGACCACCTGCCCCTGGGGTGTGTTACCTGCCAGGACCCGATGAGCCAAGGATGGCCTGAGAACACACCACAGGGGACAGATCGTTCTCCACAGTTCTGCTGTTTCCCATGGCCCTGGGAGCTCTGCTGGGGCTCTGCTCCCTGCTCCCCTGCCCTGGACCATTGAGGTGTCCACAATGCACCTCCTGTGCCAGGGCCAATGCTGGATTCGGCAGAGCCTTGTCACTCTCTGGGCCCCCAAAACGAAACCCAGCTCCCCAGGGCTACCAGTGACCTGGGCAGCCTGAGGTATCATCTGCCAACTGTGATTCCTTAAAAGAAGGAAGCAAATCTGACAGGAGCCATGATTGTGGCAGACTGAAATCAACACCCACTGAAGTGGTTGCTGCTGGCATGTCCTAGGATTGCCCAGACAATCCTGTTCACAACACTTACATAACGCAATTGATAAGATCCTGTGACTTAGGGACTTTATAGTCCCTCTTGTCTCATTACATTGAAGTTATTAGCCCTAGTGGCATCCCTGATAAATATAGGCCACTTACAAAGAAGTTATGTGTTTATTGGATATTTACAGTGAAAAAAGGGGCAATTTTCCTTTGTTGCAGCCTGCCTGCTGTCTTGGCAGGTTTGTGCTCCAGGAATGTGTCTTACACTGGGCTCAGCAAAAAACTGCAATGAATTCTTATGTAACATTGGCCAACAAGAGTTTGAGGTACAAATGTCCAAGCATCCCAGCGCCCTTGCACACATTGTGCTGCTGCTCTGCTCATCTCCAGGGCTGCACCTGGATCCACCCCCAGTGATCTGATGTTTGTGGCAGCCCGTGTGCCAAGGAGGGCGCAGCCAAGCCCAGCACTGCCAATAACGTGCCCAGGTTGAGCTGTGCTCCGCAGTCCCACTGCAGTCTGTGCAGGGGGCAGGCCAGGTCACCCAGCTGTGCTGTCCCCCATCGGTGCTGTCAGCCGGTGGTGCCGGGCCCTTCCTGAGCGCCCAGCGCCACAGTCTCGGTGTCTGTTGCGGGAGCACGCTGCACTCGGGGCCAGCCCGGCCACACTCCGGCCAGACGCAGGGCCCATTGTCAGCCTCCCCACACAACAAACAGAGGAAAAGGCTGTTCAAGGAATTTCCTCTCTCCAGGAGCCGGGCGTTTCCATTAATTCTTCTCCGTGAGTCAAACTGGCTGTACCGGGTGTCCCCCTGTCCCGGCATCCTGAGGAACATACATCTGAACAGCTAATTTTATCTGGCTTGTCTAACGCCCTGCTTAGCAGCCGTGCCAGGAGTGTGCTGGTGCTTCCCCACTACCACTGCTGGCTGGGGAGAAGCCACGGAAACGCAGCACAGAAACCAAGAAGAAGAATTTTGACAGAAGCTCTTGTTTGACAGATTGGGGAAGGAGGGGAGCAACTCACAAGATGCTGGAAAGAGAGAGCCCAGAGCAAAGGGGGTGTCAGTGAAAGCAGATTGCACAGAGGTCCCACCCTCTGTCCCCTCATCAAACACCCATCCCCATCTCTCCAAAAAATGGAGGGTTGCTTTTGCAACCCTCCTGTCCATGAAAAAAATGGAGTTGGAACAAGTCAACAGCCCAGCTCAGCCTGACCACAGTGCTCAGGAGGAGATAGGGATGTTCTCCAGTGTCTGAACACCCAGTACTGTGACCTTCAGTTTCTGGTGAAATCTAGCACACAATGAATGAGCAGAGTTCAAAGTGGAGCTGGGCCAGCCCTCACCTGGCCATGTTTGTGTGTGGGGAGACAGGATGCTCTGGTCAACATGCAACACCTCCTTGGCAAGCTTCCCTTCCACACTATGGAGCAACAGGCAAGTTAAAAATTGACTGTTGAGCCTGAGTTGCTGCTCTGTTTCACCCAGAGATACAGACTCAGCTTTGCTAACCAGCAGAGCAACAGCCTGGGTGCCCCTGGCAGCCCCTGCTCAGCACTGGCATAGGGGGTACCTTGTGCTTGTGGAAACAGTCACAGATGAAGCATATTTCATCTGCAGCTGCCGAGGGAAACCTCTGCTCTAAAGCAGGTTAAATGTGAGTGACAAGCTGTAAAGCATGAGATTTGTGGCTGTGTTAGTGTGGTTTTCACAGAAAAGAGCTGGTCTGAGGTTTCAAAGCACGAATGCCTCACATACAGCAAAATGGTGCTCCAGTGTCAATTTGAAGGGATAGACAAGGCTATTTATGGGAAGAAAAACCTCTAAAATACTGCAGGCAACAGGAGATGGCACAGTTGCCATTTATCTTTGTAAAAAAAAAAGTTGGGCTATGACCAGAATCTTAATACACAACCCTGAAAAAACCCCTTATTCCCACTGAGCTGCACCGTGAATTGGTGCCTGTGGCATGGCATGAGCGTGCTCTGCCGTGGGAAGCCGTGACATTTCTCTGGTTCATGGCTCTCAGCTGGGGGGTCCGGACAGTGAATCAGAGCTGAGCCAGCCGGCACCTCCCAGACTGCGGCTCCTCTGTGCGCCCACGCAAAGGAAGCATCATCGGGACAATCATCTGAGCGAGCGCAGGCAGCTGCCGGGGCTCAGCACCGTGTCTTGCAGCCTCCTCCGTGGAAAACCCTCTTCTTCCAACAACTGAGCACTGCCCCGGGGCTGGGGCGGGTCACTGTTTCATTCTACAGCCACCATTTCCCAAAACACCCATCTGGAAACACCGTGGAGCAGCTCCTCTGCGCTGCACACCAGGCAATGTGCAGCTCCTGCGGAACCCTGCCTGCTCCCTGCCGCCCCCCCGGGATCTCCCTGCCGGATCATGCTGGAGCTGGCCCTGGGGGCCAGGACCCGTCACTCCCGAGGAGGGAATTCTCAGTGGTATCAAGCAGTGTGAAAGCTGCTGCTCTCCCACACCATCGGAAAACAATTCCGTTTTTAAAACACTCATGCACATGAAAAAGTGGATTTCCATTGTCTTTGCAAAGCTTTAATGTCTCAAGGAATTAGGCAAAATCTGGCACACAAACACCTCACAACACCTGACACAAACTACTTTCTCTACCTGCTACTGTTTTTGCTTGGATCATAATGGAAAGGGAAGAGAAAACTGCCATATTGGGCTTCCCAGACTGGCTGTATTCCAGCTGGGTTCTGTTTAAAATTCACCTGCCATCCCAAATGCTGAAAATATTCCGATCCAGACACGTTTTTTTCTCCCCCTCTTTCTGAACAGTAAAGTACAAGACACAATTGTTCATTTAGAAATGTGCTCAGGAGCCATCAGACCCTTTCCCTCCACCAGACTTTCTGGGAGGCTCTGATCTGCACCCTCGTCCTGGTGCCATTTTCTGAGCCAGTTTGCAGGATGGCAGCACAGGGCTGCCAGAGAGGACAAGGACAAATGTACAATTCTAAGGCAAATTGAAACCTTGAGCAGGGTGCAGTCCGTGGAAAAATTCCAGGTGACTTGAAGGATTTTATACAGAAGTAAAAAGCCTTTAATATAATCTGCAGAAAGTGCTGCCAAACACACCCTGGTTTTATCCTGATTCAAACAATAAACTTCTTCCTAAACACTGAATGTTTTATCTACAATAAAAGTATGCAAAAACGCGTTATGAGGTTGGAGAGACATTTATCACAGTCAAGGAGCAGGCACACCTGAGCCCACACTGAGATGTTGCCTGAGGGGCTGCCCCAGGGTCTCTGTGACTGGGAGACCCCAGGTTTACAGTGGTCAATGCCTGCCCATGTCCCCTTGGACCAAGGCTCAGCAAACCCCTCCTGGCACACTGCCAGGCACGTCCCCAACTCCCAGGAGTGCCTGTGACATGAACCTTTACACTCTTGATTGCAGGGCTTACAGTTTGCCATAAGTAAATAAATTAGGTATAATTTAATATTTGATTGTAAGATTTACTGTTCTACCCTTTACGGCTTCACAGGTGGATACCCTGTGAAGGAAGGGCCCCATTAATTCCTGGAAGCACCAGTGGGGAAACCTTCCACCACCTCCAGTCCCTGCCGGGGAAGGTGAGGAAGCTCCTCCTGGTGTTAGGGGGGCAGTTGTTGCTCTTTGCCCGTAGTTGATGCCTGGAGCCACACACACCCTTTCCATCACAGGGCAGAGCAGAGTTCAGAGTCTCCTCACAGAAGCCAACTTGGTTTGGCACAAAACCCAGCCACGACCTGAGGCTGCTGTTACAGAGTGAAATTCGGCTTTCCTGTGACTTTGAAACCCTTTAATTTTAAATAATGTAACCTATTTTTTAAGATAGTAAAGCTCAGTCGAAACCCAAACTGAAGTAGTGCCCCAATATATTTTAGCAATATATATTTTTTTTTTCCCTATGCTAGATTCCCTCACACACTTGTGAAGGTTGGAGGCTGGGCCTCACCGCTCTTCTTGCTTTCAGCCATGCAGAGAAGGTTTTCCTTACTATAACATTAAGAAAAACATCCTTTTGTGTACTGTTTTAGATCAAGTGCTCCTCAAAGTTCTCTAATCATGCTAATGTCTGTTGCAACACTATTCTCTGCAATCTGTTGTTTAGTCAGCATGTTTGGGTCCTTCTCCAGGATGGGTTCAAACACAGTCTGATTCCTCAAAGTCCCATCCCATGGGAATTACATTTGCAGTGTGATCTCTTCCCACACAGCTGCAGATAAAAGTCTGCAGGTGTCAGTGCCAGGGAAAAGCTAAGAATTCCATTTTGTACTCTTTTCTCAGGGCTCAGTTCATTCAGGTATTGAGTCCCAAGTGCTGCCCCTTGTCACTTTGTGCCAATTCTTAGTTTAACCGTGAGCAGTTGCAGGGATCTTTCTCAGAAACATCTCACTTCAACCAACCAAACAAGTCTTTTTGGAAGGTAATACCTTTGCTCTGCTGCAGACTGAGCTCTGACCAAGCAAATCCAAATTATCTTCAGCTGCAGAAAACATCATGCAGGCTGGCCTGGCCTTAGCCTCAGCCTCACACACCCCTCAGACAGGCAAATCCCATTCACCTGAGCAAGACTTCAGGTTAAACATCAGCCGAGTGCTGAGAGCTGCAGAGCATGGGCAGAGTATTGCCAGCAATTCCACATTTCAACATAATTTATATAATTCTTCCTTTATTTAGTAAAGCAGGAGATTAAGCAGGAGCTTTAAGCCCACCCCTGGTGGCATCTCTGTGGCTCCAGGCACCCTTGAGCCTTGTGACCCCACAAAAGCTGTACCCAGAGAGATCCACTGCTGAGACACAAGCTGGATCTCTCAGACGCTGGGACCTCAGCACCCACTCTGCACTCATTTTCAGTTATTTTCCAAGTTGTAAACACAATGAAAACAGCCAGCAAATTAAATATTTCCCCTTTTAAAAGAGGCATTTAAAATGGTAAATGATTTGTGAGTGAATAGTACATTATGTCAGTGTCCAAGTCCCCTGCAGCAAACTTAGACCATGGAAATATCCCACAGAAGTCCTGCTGGCTTTCTAGCCCCTCCAGCTCTCAGAGGAAACAGGGTGCTTCTGCTAGATCACTTCATGGGGGTTTAACCTTCCTTTGATACTTAAAAAATGATTTAGGGATAAATCTTGCTTTGAAAACTGTTTCCCCCTGGATTCACACAAGGGCTCAGTGGGGTCAGGTGATGCTTGAGAACTGCAGCTCCAAAGTTGTCCCCAGGACCTGCCTTGGTGTTTGAGGGTTCCCCCTTTCCTTCCTGTTAAATAGTTTTATCTTTTGTTTCTTAATATACACATATATTTAGTTGCTAGGATTTTTTTTTTGTTTGGTTGGGTTTTGGGTTTTTTTTGTAAAAACACTAAGCTGGAACCAGCACTTTGGCAGCTGGTGGCGGTGTCACCCTCCTGTGGCTGGAGAACCACTCAAGTTGGAACAAAACCTCAAAACCTGACGAAATGTCACTGAGTCACCAAAGAGATGACACCAGCTAACATCAGAGTGAGGTGGGCGTGAACAGCCTGGACACACTCCCTGGTCCCAGTAACTCCCACCAAGGGCTATGGGCTCTGTAAAATGCATCCATGCCAGAAGTTTTCCAAGACAGGAGGTTTGGGATAAATGCTTCACCCCAGTGACTCACCAGCTTCCACCCCGTGTTCCAGGTTTCCTTCATGTGCTATGGCAACAGCAAACGCAACACATTTTGTGGGGTGTGTCATATGCTAATCCCCCTTTGCTGCAGCAACACTCCGGAGACCAGGCATGCCATGGGAAGAGCACCAGCACCAAAGCCCAGCAATGGGCAGAGCCCAGCAATGGGCAGAGCCCAGCCAGCTCCAGCAGTGGCCTCGGAGCAATGCGCAGCCACATCAGACATTGTGCAGGGACAGCAGCAAGGAGCAAGGGCTGCTGCCACACCCCGGATGTGGGGCCAAGGCCACGGCGCTGGTGACGCAGCTCTTGGCTGCAGAACAGGAATTGCAGGTGGAGGCCAG
Source organism: Dasyornis broadbenti (assembly GCA_013397935.1). NCBI lineage: Eukaryota > Metazoa > Chordata > Aves > Passeriformes > Dasyornithidae > Dasyornis > Dasyornis broadbenti. Next base: position 627,535 of record VZRN01003000.1, read on the forward strand.
AGGGAAGAGCAAGTGACATCAGTGCCAGGGTAGGAGAGGGCTGTGAGAACACGGTGGGGAGTGCTGCTGGAAGCCCACCACTACCTGCCCCCTCACCATGCCAGGACCCTGCAATCACTGCACCAGCATCTGTGGAGCAAAACCCATGTGCCACAGAACCCGTGTGCCACAGATTTGGCTCCTCTGTGTCTCACGTAACAGCCAAAAATCGCACTGCAGAAAAGCGGTGACTGACGAGGGCAGTGACGCAGGTGTATTGTGATTCTAAAAACCCAAAATATGTAGGAAACCTCTCAATCAATCAACAACCCAGCACAAGAGTTGCCTCTCTGCATTCCTTAGGAATGCCCAGAGCCAGCATTCTGACAATGAGCCATTCGTTGTCAATATGCTACATCAACCTCGGCAGCCCACGCTGCCAGAACCAGCAAAATCACACCAACAACTGCCTAAACATGCATGTTTCTGAGTGTTACAAACTGCAAGGGACTCCTGCTACACCAGCGAAGCCCAGGGCAAATTCAGAATTAAAAGCACCCTTGATTCACTTAAAGTGACATGTCAAAGCCTCCTTTAATTGTGATAAATCCCATTCCTTCATCTGAGAAGGTGACATTTCATGGCAAATAGTCCCAAGAAATTGAGTGGAACAAGGAAGAGTTTCCTGTTTTGTGATTTTCTGTCATGACAAAGCCCAGCATGGGAGCAGTTGGCTGCGTGGCTGGTGCTCAGGTTTTTTAGGCCTTTGTTATTCCCAGGCAGGCAGATGAAATTTGTCACAAGAAACTAATCAGGGACACTGAGACCTAGTTGCATTTACAGAGATAAAATCTCCGTTTGAGGAGTTATTAGAACCCTGCCTCTCACAAGCACACTGCCTGCTAAGTCACAGACCATTTCCCAGGCAAACCATTTCTTCAGAACCTGGCAGAATGACCGGGAGGAGAGCAGTGGGAGTCGTGCATGGGGTCATTAACCTGAGCCTGTCCCTTCTCCCAGAGCAAAGAGGAGCTCATCAGCAGTCGGGGGGGGCGTGGGACTTGGGAGAGGGCCCAAAGGAGCAGTCAAGTAACTTGGCCCTTAAACCATCCAGTTGGTGTCCCTCTGGGGCAGACACTTCCCCCAGCTCCTCCAGTTTGGAGGTCAGGTTGAAAATTCCCTTTCTGCCGTGAGAGGGGGCCAAGCCTCCAGGACCCCCATAAGCACCCAGCAACACCAGCAGCCAAAACCAACTTCCAAGCCAGCACACCCTCCTGGTGCCTCCACCTCTACTCCAGTGCTGCTCCACTGGGATAAATATTGGGAGCTCTGCTGTCTTCCCAAAAGGAGGAGCAGAGATGCCCCTGCCACACTCCAGCTGAGGGGCTGCCAGGAGTCAGGGGCTGCTGCGTACCGAGGGCTGTAGGGGGCTACCAGTCCAGCACCTGGGAGCCTTCAGGGAGCAGGTTTGGAGCTCTGGTAGGTGGAATTGCAAACAGGAAGGTGCAGAGCCAGCTGGGAACAAGCTGTTCGCCTGCCCCTGAATGTCTCTCTCCCAGCAATATTTTAATTCCAGCTCAAACTGACAAGAAAAGGAGCTCCTTAATCAGCAATGCCGGGAGGAAGGGCAGCTCCCATTCCTGCACGCTGTGTCAGGGTGTCCCTGTGGATTCACTATCCCTGGTCACCACCCTTCCTTCCCCTGCAGCCGTTATGCTCGTGGCCATGCCTGGGTCGGCCATGCAAAAATCCCTTCCCATGTCCTCACGAAGGCTGGTTCACACCAAATCTGCCCAGATCCTGCAGCAGCTCTTGGTCTCCCCAGAAAGAGGGGCTGCTATGGTGGACTAGCAAATGTCTCACCAGAGGTGCAAATCTCCCTGATTTAGTTATGCTCTTCTGGAAAACTAGGCCTTCATGGCTTATCAGACTCAATGCATTTCAGACAGAGGGATGATCTCCCCCAGTTGCACTTTGCCATTTCTCTGATGTTTCCATTATCCTCGATGCAGCACGCAGCAAATTCTGCCTTGTACCGAAAGCCATTTCTGTCAAATTAAGTTAAAAGGAAGTAGTGAAAAACTAAAAGCTCTGTATCTAATCCTGCCACCTGGAAAATCAGCAGAGAAATATAATTTTGTAGTCTTTCAAATTAAATGAGATTCTGGGCACTCTGCTGTTGAGTTTATCCAGTGCTGAGTGGAATAACTCTGCTCAACCATGACTAGGTTTAGGCATGTTCAATTAATGGCAAAGCAGTCCCAGTTCAGAAACGCTGCTTTTGATTGTATCCTTACCCTATTTCTGTTAATTTTATAGTTTGCCTTAGCCGTTCCCCATTAATGAGCTGTCAGCAGGAGGCGGCCTTTAATGGCAGAGCAGCTCACACTGCCACAGAGAGCGGAGGTCGGGGACCTGCAGGTGGGTCACGGTGTCTGTCTGTGCTTTGTGCAGCCTGTCCCTTCCCTGGAGCCCGCAGCTCCCAGCACCGTCACCGACCCCACAGCGGATCCAACACCCGTGGACTCCCAGCCTGGGGCCTCCCACCTCAGGAGCAGCTGCTTGGGCATCAGAGCAGCTCCATGCCATTGCTTAGGTTTCTCACTCATCCTGAGGACACGTGAATGTTCTCGCTGTTTTTGCTGGGTTCCCTGGGTGGCTGTGCTCTGAACTCTCTCCCGCCTGCTGCTCTCCAGTGCTGGCCATGCCCAGGAGCAGTCACTCCCACTTGTCTTTGATATTTTGTATAAAACTGACCTGCACACAATTTTGTGTCTCTTTATTCTCTTTTCATCATATCAAGTACAACCACGAGTCTCTCTGTTCTTTGCTTTATTCTATTTTTTTTTTCCCAATTGCTTTCCACATGCAAAGTCCAGAACGTCACATCTGATCTTCCCTCCCCATTTTTCTGCAGGTCTTCCAGGAAAGCTTGGACCAGTTGCATTAGAATCAGAAAAAAAATTCTGAAAGTGTGAAGGTGGTGAGCAGTCAGCCAGGACTCCTTCTCCCTGAAGCCTCAGTCTTTGAAGTTAGAGCTGTTTGGGAGCTTGAGCTCCGTACAGCATTCGGCTGCTGCACCCTTCGACAGAACTGTGTCACCACACCTGTCCTGGCTGCACTCCAAGGGTGATGGTGCTGTCAACACTCACCTCCTCTTTTTCAGGCCTTCTTTAAATATTCCCCTATAACAGTTCAAAAAGGGTAAATTCGCTCCTTTCAGTGTGAACCTGCATGCTCTCCAGTGAACTGCTGCTGTTTCCTGAAGGAATTTTGGACTGGAATTCATTAATTGTGGGCTGGATTCATCCCTCCTTAACTAGCTTTCTCTGCAGAGAAATAACAAAGCTCGCTGAAGAAAACTTACGTGGGACTGCTCAGATTTCAGTGTGAGACTTTTCAAGTTTTACATTTAACAAGTTTAAGGATCATTAAATGTTTCTCTTCTTTTCCTGCCCTTGGAAGGAGCAGGGCTGCTCACATTCCACCAGGGCTCTGGCTCTGCTGACCTCTGCAGGCAGTGAGGCAAGGCTACAAAGGTGACTTCAATGACAACAGCTATTATTATTGAAAACCAGAAATGAGATCTTTTACATTTCTTCTAATGAAAAACCCCAAACAAACAGGAGTAAACATGAATGAGGTGGTTCATTCCGAGAAGCTTTTCTGGTATCAAGAGATACGATCTTAGGCAATATGGTGTTTTGGTTTGGTTTCTCTCTTGTTCTCCTAATTTACAATGTGTTTTAGCATCTCTGCAAAATATCCCTCAGGCTGCCAATGGCAACAGGACCCAGAGTGGTGATTTAACATGAGAGAATATGTTCTCTTACACCATTTTCCCACACTCTCCCCTTTGTGCTGTGATGTCTTAAACTACTTAAAACCAGGTGCAGAGGCTAGATCTCCATCCTGTCCCTCTGGTGGTGGCTGTGGAGTTGTCCCTCTGCCACAGACCAATGCAGTCATTCAGCAGCATCTGCCTCTTCTCTACCTCCTGACTCCTTGTAGACATCCAGTCACTCCTGGGCACTCAGCTGTGAATGATCCCAGGAGCTGACCCTGCAAAAAGCACGAGGATGAGGATGAGGACGAGGATGAGGACAAGGACGAGGATGAGGATGATGACGAGGACATCGTCTTCTGAGAAGCGTTGCCCTGTGTCAGAGCGTAAGTCCCATGCTTACGTGAAGGCATTTTGCATTTGGGGATAGTGACATTCACTGAGTCAGGCTGCCCATGTCAGCATGGCCATGCTGATGTCACCCAAGTGGACACTCACTGCTGCTCGAGAGATTTAACAACCATCATCATAATGAGACTACAGCAAAAGCTGTGAAAAAGCCGGCAACAATTCCTGCCAGCCAGCACAGCTGTACGGGCATGAGAGAGCAGAGCTGCTGGGAAAGCAGCCGGGCTCAAATGGATCATGGTAGGAGGGGAAGGAGAAACTGAAAGCTGCTGCTTTGACCCAAATCTGGCTCTTCCCATGTTCAGGGAAAGCAGTTTGCACTGCTGCTCCAGAAGATTAATTTATTGCTCCTCTCTGGGCGGGTGTTGATAGATTGTTTGTGGAATTGCAGAATTTCCCCAGACCTGAGAGGAAATCAAATCTCCTGGAAATGTTTCACTCCCCATATACAGGGCTGTCTGTAAAAGGCAGGTCCTCAGGAGTACGGCTTTACCTGCAATCATCTGCAGCAGTTTGTTTTGTTTCCTTTAAAGGGACTCAAGAGTGCAGTAAGAGGCCATTTCAAGGATCCAAAGGAGAGGGCAGGGTTTGATCTCTCTCCATGGCCTTGTATGTAATTACTGGCAGGAGGGAAAGAGCCAGCAGACAGACACCCATCTCTACCTGCATTTGGGAGAGGTGTGGGAACTGCCATGCTTGGAGCACCCGTCACCCACCCACTGCTGGGGGACATTCCCTCGGACTCAGGCATGGATTGAGAGAGGAGGAGCAATCTCTGCCTCCAATGACCACAGCTGGAGGATCAACTCCATCCATGACCTGCATTTAATTTTCTCCATCCCTCTCCCATCGCCATGGGCAGACAGCTGGGAGCTGGGCACTGGGCAGCACGGCTGCACGGAGCAGCTCTTGGCAATATCAAGCTCACCTGTCTTTAGCTCCACAGTTTCAAAGCCCAACTCCACAACACTGCCACTTGGAGAATTTCTTACGTCATCTGGTTTTAGTGCTATTCTATTTCATTTGCTACCTTGCCTTAATCATTTTTTAGCACTTGTTCAGTTTGCATTTCTCTCTCTTTTCATCTTCATCTGTTCCTGATATTTTATTTTTCCAATAAACTAAGTAATTTAATGGCCCTAATCCCAAGCCTCCTATTTAGAGCAGGCATGTGGAGGCTGCAGAAAGAAGCCCCAGTTACATCTGTCAGTCAAATATAACAATCTATCATCTTCTTTATATCTAAAACTGCTCCATGGGAAGGAAACCATGACTGGGATTCAGTTTAACTTTAAAACATCCAGCTTTACTGCTTTCTAATGCTTGCTCTTCTTATGCACAGGCTGTTAGAAAATGGCATAGTTATACAGGCCTTGGACAACATAAAGTCACAACAGTTTAAGTCCAAAGGTGATTGCAGAGGCTTTGAAGGGCCCAAGGCCACATCCCTGGTGCCATCACTGTGGCGCAGGCACTGTGTTGCAGCTCTGATGCTTTTTTATTGTTTTTCCATTTCTGGACCTCTAATAAAAGTCAAGCGAATTAAAGACACTGAAGATAACTGCTTCTCTTTGTTACCTTTCCTGCCTGCTGTCAGACAGCCCACGGACTTACCAGAGGCTATGGCTAAGGGCTGCAGCACAGCCCCAGGCACATGTGCACTGAACAGAGTCAAGGAGCTCTGGAGTGAGGACACTGAACAGGGAATGTTCCTCCTCGTGCTTCCTGTGGCCCCATTTTCGTTACTGATTCCATAGTGGACAGTGTTCACCTGTAATGATCAGTCCCAGGACACGTGCAGCACCTGGAAATCCACCCATGAGCACGGCAGAAAGGCACCTCACCGACAGCTGCAACAGGTAATTAATCACCCACCCTGCTCGGGGCCAGTGGTATCAGGCAGAAGCAGAAAATGTTCAACAAGACTGGCAGCACAAGAAAAGAGCTGCTGAAATCAATCATGCGGACAGCAGCTAATTACCAGATGTCATGCCTTCCCAATCCCTGCTCCCGTGTCCCCAGGGGTTCCAGACATGGGAAGGATTTTTCAGTGGTCTAAGCACCTTGAGTCAACAGGCTGCTGTGTGTTTCCAGCATGGCCAAGACTCCTCTACGATGTTTGTTTTTGACACTTCAGTCTGATTTACATTTTCTCCATTTCACTGTGATCAGGACCTGTACAAACAAATCCTTGTGTGTTTTCCACGAGTGGGATCAGAGGTTGGGGAGAAGCTTGTGGTGTGAGAACTCACTGTCCCGAAGCATCAAGTACTAAAACAACTGTGCTCCCACAGTGTAATGAGTTGTGTAACAGAGACGTCATTCTTCATCAATCATTAAGGACCTTTCATCAAAGTTTCACCAGCAGCTGGATGCTGAGCAGGTGGCTGAGGGGTCCCTGCATCTCCAAAGCTGCAGCAGAGCAGTGCAGAGCCTTGGACCTTCTGTCACATACCTCTGCTCATCTGGATGTGTCTTGGGGTAAATCTGCAACACTGGACCAAGGTATTTCTCCTCTAAAAAGTTATCATGGGCTGGTTGTTTATTTTTGTCTAGTCCATCCCTGATGGCTCAGTGGCAGAAGCTCAGACCCAGCTCTGTCAAAGTCCAGAGGAATCACTGGGTGATTCTGCCCTGAGCTGGAGCATCCAAAAGCTGCCACAGTCAATATATTCTGGGCTGCAGCAAACAGCCTGACAGCTGGGTGCAGCAGCCATTTAGCAGATAACCACGTTTTATTCTGACCCTTATTTCATCCTGCAGCAATTAGCCAGGAAGAAAGGGCCTCATCATACTCATTCCAGCCTCGTGTTCCAGCATGTTTAGGGAGGCAGGACCTAGATGTACCTTCTGGATCCTGAATAAAAACACCATTAATGTCTGCTAGTCCACATCAGAGTTTGCACAACTACAGCATGAGGGAAAAGCTACTGTTGGGTTTAGCCACCTCACAAAATGATTTTGGACAAGTCTGAAAGCAATCCAGTGAGCGCTGTGAGGAGGTGGCTGCACTCTGCAGTGCAGTGCAGCCACCCTGGCCCAGGGATGAGCCCCCCACCAGCACTCAGACATTTATTGCATGTTAGGTCCTTCCCTTTGCTCCACCTTGAAATAAAAAAAGAAATTTGATGTCCATATTCTAGTTTTCTGAAATAATATCTTCCCCATAAATATCTTCTCAATAGTCCCAACCCCAAGCCCAGCTCTAATAAAAGTGCTCTTTATGGTTATTAGACAAGGGAGATGTCCCTGGACTGAGCAATTACCTTCAAATATCTGCCCAGAACTGGCTGGGAGTGGAAATCAGCTTCTTCCTCCCCAGGTACAAATCCATAATGAGTATTTATTTCCGAGGCAGTGAAAATGAGGTAATCCCTTCTCCTTCTTGAGGTGAGATAAGGAGAAAGAAAAGAAAAAAGAGAAGAGAAGAGAAGAGAAGAGAAGGGAAGGGAAGGGAAGGGAAGGGAAGGGA